>PVIU01002759.1:0-162462 GCA_004026605.1 Ondatra zibethicus | reverse complement strand
CTCTTGGGTATATTCCCAAGAGTGGTATTGCTGGATCCTGAGGTAGGTTGATTCCCAATTTCCTGAGAAACTGCCACACTGATTTCCAAAGTGGTTGCACAAGTTTGCATTCCCACCAGCAATGGATGAGAGTTCCCCTTACTCCACATCCTCTCCAGCATAGGGAATCGTTGGTGTTTTTGATTTTGGCCATTCTGACTGGTGTAAGATGGTATCTCAAGGTTGTTTTGATCTGCATTTCCCTGATTGCTAAGGAAGTTGAACATGACCTTAAGTATCTTTTGGCCATTCGAACATCCTCTGTTGAGAATTCTCTATTCAGATCCTTACCCCATTTTTTAATTGGGGTATTTAGAATTTTAATGTCTAGTTTCTTGAGTTCTTTGTATAGATGTAAGAGTAAGCTAGTAACATGCTTAAGCTATTGGCCAAACAGCATTGCAAATAATATAGTTTCTTAGTGATTATTTTGGGGGCTGAGCAGCTGGGAATAAGCATGCAGCCTCTGACAACAAATTGGTGCTCCAATGTGTGCTAGCTAAATCCACATAAAATCTGAGAGGGCTTGGAAAGGAATTCTGGTCACTAAAAAATAAACTTTAGTTGACCTTTTTTTTGGATGGGCTCTGCTTGCTACCAGCATGCTATAGCTCCTTTAAGAGAGGTCTTCTTGATTCAGTGGTAGCAAAAACAAACAAACAAACAAACAAACACACAGTTTCAAAAAGGGCGGCAACCTGATTTACTAGAACAAATGGCTCTGACTCTTTCGGGAGGTTAGGCTTTGAAGTATTCAAATGGGGTTTGTGACCAGGCTGCTACAACTTGCCTAATGGCAACATAGACCTGTTGTGTGCCTGAAAATAGGGTAATGTGCATGGCTCTCAGAGGCAGCAAATTGTCTTAGCCATGTTGGACTGGGCAGAGCCAACAGGACTGCAGAGTTGGTCCTAGCTATGCCCACTTACCATAACTAAGGAAAAACATAATTATAACTATTTTTCAACTCCATCAAAGACTCCAGAAGGATATAATATTACCTAAGTAAACAGGAAATATGTTGTAAGCAACTTCCAACACTCTAAAAATGACAGAGACATCTGTCTGGACAGTCACCCAAAGTTCGTCTGTATTGTTGGGGTATCCATCTTAGCCTACTGACCCATAGTATATGGCAGACTTTTCCATGAATAAGCAAATTTTAGTCACTTTCTTCTGTGTCCTGCAGAATATCTAGCAGACTTTTTCATGAAGCAGGACCCCCCCCCCCAATCATCTCACCTTTAGACAAGTTCAGCAGTCATTTCTCTGTGAGTGCTGCATGTACAGTTCATCAAGCAGTCCAGGCAAGAACACTTTTGTGCCAAATGGGTAACCAGTGCCATAAGGTAACCATCTTCCTCTTCAAGTAATTGGTGCTACCAGGAGCAGATGTGTCTCACTGTCATAAAAGGCCTAATTTCTTTTTTTCCCATATTCTTTTATT
This sequence comes from Ondatra zibethicus, assembly GCA_004026605.1. Lineage (NCBI taxonomy): Eukaryota > Metazoa > Chordata > Mammalia > Rodentia > Cricetidae > Ondatra > Ondatra zibethicus. The sequence goes on along the minus strand of PVIU01002759.1, from coordinate 160,976 downwards.
TTTTCCATTCAAAAAAAAAAAGAATTTACATTTCCTCCCCTTATCCCTGTCCCCTCCCGCTCCCCCTCCCTCCCGCTGCTTCCTTAAAAGAGGGCATGGTGCCCAGTCCTGTGGGAAGTCCAAGGCCCTCCCCCCTCCATCCCTGCCAAGGAAGGTGTGCATCCAAATGGACTAGGTTCCCAAAAAGATAATACATGCAGAGGAGATAGGTCTTAGTGTCATTGTTGATGGCTTCTCATTCTGATCTCATTGGCAGCCACATTTAGAGAGTTCAGTTTGATCATATGCTCATTCAGTCCCGGTCCAGCTGGATTTGGTGAGCTCCCATTAGATCAGGCACGCTGTCTCAGTGGGTGGTCCAGCCCCTCGCGGTCCTAACTTCCTTGCTCATCTTCTCCCACCTTCTGCTCTTCGACTGGACCTTGGGAGCTCAATCCATTGCTCTGGTGTGAATATGGGTCTCTGTCTCTATCTCCATCCATCGGACGAAATTTCTATGGATGTGATCAAGATATTCATCAATCTGACTATGGGACAATGCTAGTTCTGGCACCCTCTCCACTGCTGCCCAAGGACCTAGCTGGGGACATCCCTGTGGACACCTGGAATATCTTCTAGAGCCAGTCCTAAAATGACTCCAATAATGTAGATATCTTATTCCCTTCTCCAATATTCACCTTTCTTCCATCTCATCCCTCCCACTCCCCCAAGTTCTACCCAGTCCTTCCCTTCTCTCTTCTCTTTTCCCCTCTCCCCTCCCCCCAGTCCCGTCCCCCCACCGCTATCCCCACCCCCGTATTCCCACCTTTTGCCTGGAAATCTTGTTTGCTTCCAATTTCCAAGAGGATCTATATATGATTTTCTTTGGGTTCACCTTGCTATATGGCTTCTCTAGGCTTGTGAGCTATAAGCTTAGTGTCCTTTGTTTTATGGCTAGGGTCCACTAATGAGTGAATACATACCATAATCGTCTTTTTGGGTTTGGGTTACCTTACTCAGGATAGCATTTTCTATTTCCATCCATTTGCATGCAAAATTCAAGATGTCATTGTTTTTTACTGCTGCATAGTACTCTAATGTGTATATATTCCACACTTTCTTGATCCATTATTCCATTGAGGGGCACCTAGGTTGTTTCCAGGTTCTGGCTATTACAAATAATGTTGCTATGAACATAGTTGCACAAATGCTTTTGTAGTATGATTGGGCATCTCTTGGGTATATTCCCAAGAGTGGTATTGCTGGATCCTGAGGTAGGTTAATTCCCAGTTTCCTGAGAAACCGCCACACTGATTTCCAAAGTGGTTGCACAAGTTTGCATTCCCACCAGCAATGGATGAGTGTTCCCCTTACACCACATCCTCTCCAGCATAAGCTATCATTGATGTTTTTGATTTTAGCCATTCTGACAGGTGTAAGATGGTATCTCAAAGTTGTTTTCATTTGCATTTCCCTGATCGCTAAGGAAGTTGAGCATGACCTTAGGTATCTTTTGGCCATTCAAACTTCTTCTGTTGAGAATTCTCGGTTCAGATCATTACCCCATTTTTTAATTGGGGTATTTAGAATTTTAATGTCTAGTTTCTTGAGTTCTTTGTATATTTTGGAGATCAGACCTTTGTCCGATGTGGGGTTAGTGAAGATCTTCTCCCATTCAGTAGGGTGCCTTTTTGTCTTAATGACATTGTCCTTTGCTTTACAGAAGCTTCTCAGTTTCAGGAGGTCCCATTTATTCATTATTGTTCTTATTGTCTGTGCCTCTGGGGTTTTGCATAGGAAGTGATCTCCTGTGCCCATGTATTACAGGCTACTTCCTACTTTCTCTTCTATCAGGTTAAGTGTGGTCAGATTAATATTGAGGTCTTTAATCCATTTGGACTTGAGTTTTGTGCATGGTGATAGATAAGGATCTATTTTCATTCTCCTACAGGTTGACATCCAGTTATGCCAGCACCATTTGTTGAAGATGCTTTCATTCTTCCATTGTATACTTTTAGCTTCTTTGTCAAATATGAGATGTTCATAGGTTTGTGGATTAATATCCGGGTCTTCGATTCGATTCCATTGGTCAACGTCTCTGTTTTTATGCCAATACCAAGCTGTTTTCATTACTGTAGGTGTGTAATAGAGTTTGAAGTCATGTAAGGTAATGCCTCCTGAAGTTCCTTTATTGTATAGGATTGTTTTGGCTATCCTGGGCTTTTTGTTTTTCCATATAAACTTAATTATTGTTCTCTCAAGTTCTGTGAAGAACTGTGTTTGGATTTTGATGGGGATTGCATTGAATCTATAGATTGCCTTTGGTAGAATTGCCATTTTTACTATGTTGATCCTACCAATCCAGGAGCATGGGAGATCCTTCCATTTTCTCATATCCTCTTCAACTTCTTTCTTCAAGGTCTTCAAGTTCTTGTCAAATAGATCTTTTACTTCCTTGGTTAGTGTTACCCCAAGATACTTTATGCTATTTGTGGCTATCGTGAAAGGGGATGTTTCTCTGATTTCCCTCTCTGTTTCTTTATCCTCTGTGTATAGGAGGGCTACTGATTTTTTTGAGTTCATTTTGTATCCGGCCACATCACTGAAGGTATTTATCAGCTGTAGAAGTTCTTTGGTACAGTTTTTGGGGTCATTATGTACACTATCATATCATCTGCAAATAACAAAAGTTTGACTTCTTCCTTTCCAATTTGAATCCCCAAGATCTCCTTATTCTGTCTTATAGCTATTGCTAGAACTTCAAGCACTATATTAAAGAGATATGTGGAGAGTGGACAGTCCTGTCTTGTTCTTGATTTTAGTGGAATCTCTTTGAGTTTCTCTCCATTTAATTTGATGTTAGCTGTTGCCTTGCTGTATATTGCTTTTATTATATTTTGATATGAACCTTGTATCCCTAATCTCTCCAAGACCTTTATCATAAAGGGGTGTTGAATTTTGTCAAATGCTTTTTCAGCATCTAATGAAATTATCATATGGGTTTTTCTTTCAGTTTATTTATTTACATTGATAGATTTCCGTATGTTTTACCAGCCCTGCATCTCTGGTATGAAGCCTATTTGATCATAATGGATGATTTTTTTGATGTGTTCTTGGATTCTGTTTGCCAGTATTTTATTGAGAATTTTTGCATCGATGTTCATGAGTGAGATTGGTCTGTAATTCTCCTTCATGGTTGCGTCTTTGTACCGTTTTGGTATCAGGGTAACTGTAGCTTCATAAAAAGAGTTTGGCAATGACCCTTCTGTTTCTATTATATGAAACACCTTAAGGAGCATAGGTATTAGCTCTTCTTGGAAGTTTCGGTAGAATTCTGCATTAAAACCATCTGGTCCTGGGCTTTTTTTGGTTGGGAGGTTTTTTGATGACAGCTTCTATTTCCTCGTGACTTATATGGCTATTTAAATTGTTCACCTGGTCTTGATTAAATTTCGGTATATGGTATTTATCTAAAAAACTGTCCATTTCTTTTACATTTTCCAATTTTGTGGCATACAGTCTTTTGTAGTAAGACCTAATGATTCTCTGAATTTCCTCAGTGTCTGTTGTTATGTCCCTCTTTTCATTCCTGATCTTGTTAATATGAGTGTTCTCTCTCTGCCTTTTGATTAGTTTGGATAGGGGTTTGTCGATCCTGTTGATTTTCTCAAGGAACCAGCTCTTTGTTTCATTGATTCTTTGGATTGTTTTCTGTGTCTCTATTTTGTTGATTTCAGCCCTCAGTTTGATTATTTCCAGTCTTTTACTTCTCCTGGGTAAGTCTGCTTCTTTTTTTCTAGAGCTTTTAGATGTGTTGTTAAATTTCTAATGTGTGCTTTGTCCGTTTTCTTTATGTGGGCACCAAGTGGTATGAACTTTCCTCTTAGCACTGCTTTCATTGTGTCCCATAGGTTGGGTTATGTTGTGTCTTTATTTTCGTTGAATTCAAGGAAGACTTTAATATCTTTCTTTATTTCTTCCTTGACCCAGGAGTGGTTCAGTAGTTGACTGTTCAGTTTCCATGAGTTTGTAGGCTTTCTGGGGGTGGAGTTGTTTTTAAATTCTAACTTTACTCCATGATGATCCGATAAGACACAGGTGGTTACTCCAATTTTTTTTTTATCTGTGGATATTTGCTTTGTTACTGAGTATGTGATCAATTTTTGAGAAGGTTCCATGAGATGCTGAGAAGAAGGTATATTCTTTCCTGTTTGGGTGGAATGTTCTATAGATGTCTATTAAGTACATTTGATTCATTTCATCTGTTAGTTCTCTTATTTCTCTGTTAAGTTTCTGTCTGGTTGACCTGTCCATTGGTGAGAGAGGAGTGTTGAAATCTCCTACTATTAGTGTGTGGGGCTTGATGTGTGCTTTGAGTTCTAGTAATTTTTCCTTTACATAAGTGGGTGCTTTTATATTAGGGGCATATATATTCAGGATTGTGACTTCATCCTGATGGATTATTCTGTTTAAGAGTATAAAATGTCCATCTCCATCTCTTCTGATTGATTTTAGTTTGAAGTTGATTTTGTTTGATATTAGTATAGCCACACCTCTTGTTTCTTAGGGCCGTTTGATTGAAAAACCTTTTCCCAACCCTTTACTCTGAGATAATGTCTGTCTTTGTGGTTGAGGTGTGTTTCTTGAAAACAACAGAATTTTGGATCCTGTTTTCGCATCCATTCTCTTAACCTGTGCCTTTTTATAGGTGGATTGAGTCCATTCATATTAAGTGATATTAATGACCAGAGGTTATTAACTGTGGTTATTTTTTTAGGATTGTAGAGTTTGTGTGTTTCCCTTCTTTGAGTTGTGCCAGTGGAGGGCATTTAGATGTCTGTGTTATTATGGGTGTTGTTTGCTTCCTTTAGTTGTGGTTTTCCTTCTAGTACTTTCTGTAAGGCTGAGTTTGTGGCTATGTATTGCTTAAATTTGTTTTTATCCTGAAATATCTTGTTTTCTCCATCGATGGTGAATGAAAGCTTTGCTGGGTATAGTAGTCTGGGCTTGCATCCATGGTGTCTTAGTGTCTGCAGCACATCTATCCAAAACCTTCTGGCTTTCATGGTTTCCATAGAGAAGCCAGGTATAATTCTGATAGGTTTACATTCATACTTTACTTGGCCTTTTTCCTTTGCAGCTCTTAGTATTCTTTCTTTATTCTGTATGTTTTGTGTTTTGATTATTATATGGTGAGGGGATTTTTTTTTGATCCAGTCTATTTGGTGTTCTGTATGCTTCTTGTACCTTCATAGGCATATCCATCTTTAGGTTGGGAAAGTTTTCTTCTATAATTTTATTGAATATATTTTCTGGGGCTTTGAGCTGTGCTTCTTCTCCTTCTTCTATCCCTTTATTCTTAGGCTTGGCCTTTTTATGGTGTTCCAGATTTCTTGGGTGTTTTGTGTTAAGAATTTGTTGGATTTGTTGTTTTCTTTGATCAATAAGTTTATTTTCTCTATCGTATCTTCAGCGTCTGAGATTCTTTCTTCTATCTTGTATTCTGTTGGTTATAATTGTCTCTGCAGTTCCTGCTCATTTGCCCAGATTTTCCATCTCCAGCCTTCCCTCTGTTTGTGTTTTCTTCATTGCCTCCATTTCAGTTTTTAAGTCTTGAACTGTTTCCATTACCTGTTTGATTGCTCTTTCTTGGTTTTCTAGGGTATCTTTGAGGAATTTATTCATTTCTTCTAACTTTTTGTTAGTTTTCTCATCCCTTTCTTCAAAGGAGTTTTTCACCTCTTCTTTAAAGGTTTCTATCACTTTTGTAATGTTACATTTAAAGTCGATTTCTTCTACTTCTTCTGGGTTAGGTTGCTCAGGTTTTCCTGTTGCATATTCACTGGTTTCTGGTGTTATCATGTTGCTTTTCAGATTGTTGGAGGAATTCTTGGATTGGTGCCTGCCCATCTCTTCCTTTGATTTCAGTCCGGGAAGTCTCAGTGGGTGGGGACCTCCCAGCAAGGCTTGCACACATTCACCCACTGGATAGCTGATCTTAGTGCAGGAAGAGGAAGTCCTGTCTTGACCTCCGATCTCAGCACAGGAAGAGAGAGTCCTTGTGGTTCAAGGACCCACAGAGGAAAGGGCAAACTTGAGGGGGAGGTGCAGGGTTGTGTGGAACAAAGAGACCCACTGCAGCAAGCTTACTCGGGGACCTTACCACCAGGCGCGCACAACCTTACCAGTCTGCACCTCAGATCTCAGCACAGGAAGAGAGAGACCTGGTGTTCCAAGTACCCACAGAGGAAAGGGAAAACTTGTGTGGTGGTGGGGGGATCCATTCTTAAACTATCTGTGGCATGCTGCCAGCAGATATCAAGAAGCTGTTATAAACTCTATATTTTTGTGTCTAGAATTACTTTTCAACTTCTCTCAGGTTTTTAAATGGATTTAGTTGGCCACATTGGTGTGCCAATTTGTAGTCAGGAGGCTGCTTGTTGCTTCCCTGCCACTTAGCCCTGAAATAATCACACAGAAATCACTGCTTGGGCCATTAGCTCTAGCTTCTTATTGGCTAACTCTTACATATTAATTTAACCCATCTCCATTAATCTGTGCATCTCCATGAGGTCATGGCCTACCAGCCAAGTTTCAGCACATCTGTCTCCATTGGCAGCTGCATGGTTTCTCTCCAACTTCACCTTACTTTCTCCCAGCATTCAGTTTAGTTTTCTCCACCTACCTAAGTTCTGCCCTGCTATAGGTCCAAAGCAGTTTTCACAGCATACAGAGGAGACTCCCACATCACCTTGCCAATAGGCCATGAGCCTCATGATATAATATAAGATAATAGAAATGGATTTATTCTAGATGTAAGAGCTAGCTAGTAATATGCTTAAGCTATTGGCCAAACAGTATTGCAAATAATATAGTTTCTGAGTGATTATTTTGTGGTCTGGGCATTCAGGAACAGAAAAGCAGACTCCAACAACACTTAGCTAAATTGACTAAAAGGAATAAAAATAAGATCTAAATCAATAAAATTATAAATGAGAGGATGGATATTACAGCAGATAACAATAATTTTCTGACAATCATAAGGACATATTTTAAAGGCACACTAAGCTGGAAATTCCAACTGAAATGGAAAAGTCTCCAGATACAATATAAGAAAATTAAAGCAAGATTAAGTAATTTAAACAGATTCATTAACCACCATTGAGTTTAAAACAGTAATAAAAACCTTCCCAACAACATAAATAAAGGCAGAGACTGATGGGTTCACTACATAATTATGTCAAGACTTCTAAAAACTAATATTAATAATATTTAAATTGTTCTGGAAAATACAGAAGGATGACAGGCATTTAAACCTTTTTTTAATGATGCAATATTACCCAGATTCCCAAGCCAGATAAAGATATAAAAACAACAACAACAGAACTATAGACTATCGTCTCCCTGATGATCATAGATGCAAAAATTCTCAGTAGATACTGGCAAACCCAATCAAATCATATTCAAATGGTCATTTATTGTAGTTGGGTACTGCTTATTCATTCCCAGCTACCAGACCAAAACAATTACACAGAAAATGTATTAATTAAAACACTGGTTGGCCTGTTAGCTTAGACTTCTTATTAACTAACTCTTACATCGTAAATTAACCAATTTCTATTATTCTATGTATTGCTATGAGGCTCATGGCTTACCAGAAAGGTTCCTGGATGTCTGTTTTCTTCCACAGCTACATGGTGTCTCCTTGACTTTGGCTACTTTCTCTCTACATATCTGTTTGAAATTCCTGCCTAGCTCTGTTCTGTGCTGTCTATAAGCCCAAAGGAGTTTCTTTATTAACTATTGATAATAATCATATTCACAGCATACAGAGGGGAATACCATATCACGTTTCCTTTTTTATCTAAATAAAAAGGAAGGTTTTAACTTTAACATAACAATACTGCATACAGTAAAACAGTAATCAAGCAAGAATTGTAGTTACAATATTTATATCTACTGTATCTTTTATCATACCTAAGGACAACTATAATTGAAACTATCTGTTCGTCAACTCCATCAAAGACTCCAGAAGGATATCATATTACCTAAGTTAACAGAAAGTGCATTGTGTAAGCAACTTCTAAAACTCTAGAATTGATAGAGACATCTTGCTGCCTGGACAGTCACCCAAAGTTCTTTTGTAACATGTGACCATTTAAGCATTTATAATCACACATATATAAACAATATTTATGTCTACTTTATCTTTTATCATACCTAAGGGCAACTATAATGATACAAATTTAAGATCAATTTTGCTATATGCATAATTCTGCTCTTAATTAAGGTATTGTGTTTGTGCAGCTCATTTAAAAATGTAATGTATTATTTAAAAATACAGGTTAATAGAGAGTCAGCTATAATAGTCAAGCTTGTAGTCATGTTAGTTTGGTTTTTGAGATGTATAGAGATATATTTCAGATGGATAGGTATTCTTCAAATCTTTCAAAGACTAACAGAATATGGCATTTAAAATGTTTAAGAACTTAACTTTTCGTGACAATGAGACATATCTGCTCCTGGCAGCACCAGTCTACTTCAAGATGATGATGGGCTTTGAAGAGTCTCCTTATGGAGTTTGTTAGCCATTTAGGAAAGAAACTCTTCTTGCCTGTACTGCTTGATAGTATGCTGTATGAACTGGACATGCAGGAGTCACAAAAAATGACTGCCAAATTTCCCTAAAGAAGGTGAGGCAGTCCTTCAGGGTTCCTGCTTCATGAGAGAACTGCCAGACATTTTTGCAGGACACACAAAAAAATCATATGATGAACATTGCTATTACAAGGCAAAACAGATCTTCAGATTTCCTGCTTCATGGAAAAGTCTGCTGGATACTATGGACCTTAAATTTGTATCAATAAAGTAAATTCCATACCAATGCAAAGTATTTCTCTTTACATCATCTCTTCCCCTCAAATTTTAGAGAGAGATTGATTGTGACCATTTGACCATTTATAATCAACATCCTTGAAATGAAAACAAACATTTATAAACAATCATTTTGGAAATTTGGGCATAGTTTTCTCTAAACTGCTTCCTGCTGTTTTTTGAATGAAGTATTTTTTGGGAGGGTCATAGAAACCTTTTGGGAGGTCCTGGTTTATCAAATGACATTAGTCTGGAAGAAATCCACAGGTTCTCATCCTCTATGGAAACAAAAGCAGAACCTCTTTTCCAAAGCAACATATCCTAAGACCCAAATTTTGAAATCAAATACCTTTAATGTAAATATGTTGTTTTAGCTTAGCAGCCCATACAATGAAATGTCCCTCTGTACGTAACTCATTCACAGTCAAAAAATTCAAAGAAAACACAATAATATACATAATCCAGACTTTCTGTATATATTCTATCTTTACATGTTTTATTTTTCTTACTCTATTATTTTTTCTACAAGTTTAATACTTATTTTATTATCTTTACTATTTTAATCTATGATTGTCTGTGTTCTTTTATAACTGTCTATATTCTTTTTACTCTCTCTTTCAATCCTACATACAGTTATTTAACACTGTGACCCATTTAGAGGTCTTTTTATCTGAATCTGTCTTTATTGAATGCATATATGTAATTATCACTTTTTTTCTTTTAAATGCTAAACAGGTGTGGGTAGGACCGATGATGATTTGCCTTTTGGCTCTGCTCAATCCAACATGGTGGAGGTTCAGTGCCAGTTCTCTGAGCCATGCTCACAGCCCCATTTTCAGGCACACAGCAGGTCCATGTTGCCATTAAGCAAATTGTAGCACTTTGCTCACAAACCCCATTCACATGTTCAGCCTCCTGAAAGAGCCAGAGTCGTTCATGCAACTAGCACAAACTGGGAAGCCTTCTTAAAGGAGCTGTGTAGTTTTTGTTACTACTGCTGAGTTAGGAAAACTTTCTTAAAAGAATGGTACCTGTGCTTGTTTCTAGCAAACAGAGCCCACTTGAGAAGATGTTGTTGCAACCTAAAAGTCATTCTTAGCTTTGTTTATTTTGTGTCTAGAGTTCCTTTCCAAGCTCTCTCAGGTTTTATGTGGATGTATTTGGCTCGTGTTGGAGTGCCAATTTGTAGTCAGAGGTTGCTTGTTCATTCCTGGCTGCCCAGACTTGAAATAATCACACAGAAACTGTATGAATTAAAACATTGCTTGGCCTACTAGCTTAATATTCTTATTAACTAACTCTTGCATCTTAAATCAACACATTTCTATTAATTTGTTATGACTAAGTTGGTTTCATTCCAGAGATACAGGGATGGTTTTGGTATTTATAAGTCAATAAATGTTATTCATCATGTAAACAGAATCAAAGGCAGAAATGGCATTGAAATCTGAGATACAGAAAAGGCCTTTGACAAAATCTGACATCTCTTTACAATAAAAGGCATGGAGAGGCTAGGGATTGATGCAGATTACCTCAACATGATTAAGGCTATATACAACGAACCTGTAGCCAACATCACTATAACTAGATAACAATGTAGAAGTCGATTTCCATTATGATTGGGTTGTGCTTGTAATAGATGCTATAATCCAGATTCCCCTTCAGCAAAGAAGCATTGGCTCATCCAGTTGCGGGGGCTATGGCCAGACTATACCCTCTATTGAGATCCCTATTGCTTGGGCTTGAAATTACATCATATTTGTAATTATGCCCTCTTTAGGCATTGTTAGCAGAAGATATGAAGGTCCAGTTTTCTTCCTTCAGTGAAGCTCCCAGACTGAGTCACTGAGACTTTACAACAGATAAATGTGATCTTCGTCTCAGTCCTGCCTGCTTACTTTCTATTCCACAGATACCAATCAGACACTCTCCCCAATAAACACCCTGCACAATGACATCCTTCCTGCAGAAGCTTCCCTGTCACAACTTGCAGTGGAGCCTGTGCTACTCAGATGTTGAACATTTTCAGTAGCAGCCTTGGCTGGGTGCTCTTGAGCCCTGGTTTATATCAGGATGCAGTCATGTGTATTATAGTCTGTGAACCTTTCCTTAAGGTACTTGTGTTGTCATTTTCTTCCTCTTGTTTCCTCTGTTTTTCTGGGTAGCTTTAACTAAGAATTTGACATCATTTATTCATCTTTTTATTTTCTTCTTCTTATACTGCTATTTCCTTGTCTGCATTCAGTAATTTGATTATCATAAGTTCATTTCCAAATGGCCTTTATCATCCTACTTTTTCTCCTCCTTCTTTAACTTCCCACATTTTTCTTTCTCCCTTTACTTTTTTCAATTTTATTTATATAATATTTCATATTAATACCCTTATAATAGGTAAAACACAGTATTGAAAATTAAACCTGTTCCATTAGTTTTAGACCTAGAAGAACTTTTGCCAAGTAGGCTTTAGTGACTGAACTTTTTTAAAGAATTTATTTGCACATTTATTTAAAAATTAGGTTGATGCCTCTGTATTTAGACTGTTAGGTTCTTCATACAGTTGCATGGTGTATATTCTCTGTCTGCTGTGTCCCCATTCTTCAGTTCTACTTTTCCAGGAACCCTTGGCAGGGCCACATGCTAATTTCCATTGGTGTATATTTCTCTGATGTTCTGTTCCTTAGCTTCTAATCTCTCTCTTTGCCAGGAGCATTATTCATGTCATTGCAGAAACACCATACAATTATAGAAATGAACATTTTAAACAAGCAAAACATGTCCCTGGAGAAGGCCAGAGAACTTGCTTTGAGACTTTAAAGAGAATGTTTCACAAAGCAACAGAGCCATGCAAAAAAAAAAAAAATCAAAAATTGGTTGAGGTGAAGCAGGATTACAGAAGCTGCTGTATCTGAGGATGGCAAAGAAATTAGTTTTCCTCTCCAAGTTTGTGCTTTATTCAGGGAAAAATAAATTTACTAACTTTTTATATTCAGTGGATATAGCAGAAAAAACTGGACAGCAATCTGAATTAGATGGAAATCAAGAGTGACAAACTTAAGGCATGCTGCTAGGTTTTCATCCTGAAACTGAAATTTTAAATACTCATCTAAATAACATTGTTTGAAGTCAAATGGACTAACGTGGTTCATGATGAGCTATTCTAGCATACTTGTAAGCACTGGTGAGTATGCTCCCAGTTTTATGGACCATAAACTTATGAAAATGACAGGAAATAGAGAGCTAATTTCTGATTTCTGAGAAACAGAAGCTCCAGCTTTATATCCAGGTGTTGTTGTGATGAGGCAGGAGCAAAGCTCTAGAATTCCAATCCCGACCTTCCACTCTAACAGTCGTCCCATAGTGCGAAAAGATAATTCTCACACACAGTTTGTTCACCAAAGACAGCTAAACTTTGAGGTCAACAAGCTAAATGGTTATTTGTAGCAGGACTTTGCAGAGTCCTTAACATAATTCAACACTCTAAATCTTAGTGTTCTGAAACCATAAGAAATTACTGATCAGTTCTGAACATCCCCTTATCGGCAATATTTTTTTTTTTTTTGGTCAGAGTGATTTGCAATTGAGAATCACACTTTGGGAAATGCGATATTATCATATGTACTTGCAAACCTATTAGGTAAGCTCAGTTAATATCTGAAAGTCAGGTTCAGTGAGACAACCTTTCCTAGACATCCATTTCTTGTATATATGGGTGTGCAATGCACAACAAACATGTGTGTAGAGGTCAGAGGACAACCTTGGGCACTGTTTCTCAGAAATGCTGTCTACCTTTTTTTTTTTTTTTGAGACAAGGTTTCTGACTGACCTGCAATTTTCCAAGTAGACTATAGTTAATGGGCATAGAGCTCCAGAGATCTGCCCATCTTTAGTTTACAATTCTGGTATTACGCATCTGTGGCATCATACCTCTCTTTTTATGTGGAGGCTGGGGACTTGAACTCAGGTCTTCATGGTTGTAAGGCAAACTTTACTTCTGGAGGCATTTCTATAGCTTTCTTTTTAAAAACTATATTTTTATCTTGAGAATTTTTCACATCAGTTCTTTTATATCCTGAATTTGAGAGCACATATATCTCTCATGTGAGAAGTACTTAGTAAGCAGACATTATTCCAGATCAGGAGTTAGTGTTTAGTATTTAAACATGATCAAGATATAGCATCTATTTTGTTATTTTTGGTACTGATCTTGTTGGTTTATTTGCTTTCATTTATTTTTTTCTCTCCCCTCCCCATTTTTTTGGAGACAGGGTCTACCAGATGACCTCTTTAACCAGCTAGGCAATTTAGACCAAACTTCACAAGAGAGATTCAATTTTCTCCAGTTTAACCTTGAATCTCAATTCTCCTCTCTCAGTTTCATAGGTAGCTGAGATCATATGCATGCTCCACTGTTGTTCTTGGCACACTGTGATTATTACATGAAGTGAAAACTAAAGTGTGGGAGCTCACAGAAGTGGGTCCATTCCACCTTGACTGGAGGTCAGAGAGTTCAGGCCTATTCTTGCTTCTTCAAGGCTATTGACAAGAGGTTTGACTTAATATGTGGCCTCTAACAAGATAGATATCTTGATCTAGGTTGTGAGGTGTGGGAGGTCTTTCTGTCTGTGTATTGCTTTTATTGGTTAATGAATAAAGAACTGCTTTGTGCCTATGGCAGGGAAGAACAGAACTAGATGGGGGAAAAGTAGGCTGTATGCTGGGAGGAAGAAAGGCAGAGTTAGAGAGAAGCCATGGAGCCACTAGGGATAGATGCTGGTTGGAACTTTAGCTGGTAAGCAACAGCCACATGGCAATAAACAGATTAATAGAAATGGGTTAAATTAATATGTAAGAGTTAGCCAATAAGAATCTAGAGCTAATGGGCCAAGCAGTGATTATTCTGTGTGATTATTTCAGGTCTAAGCTAGCCAGGTGGCCAGGAAGGAACAAACGGCTTCTTCCAACAGTTGTGGTCACTTGGTGTGTTGGGTATTAAAATGGTCCACAGAGATGTATTCCTGAGTTCAGGCATATTGCTGTTTCTTCAAGGATATGATGGGAGGTTTGACCCAGGGAGTAGCTGCCTACAGGGTACTCAGATACAGGATAGAGTTCTGTCTGCCTGGTGTTTCTAATCCACATGTCTCTACTCTGGAACATGCAAACCCAGTCTAGACTGGGCCTGGACACTAAAGTGGAGAGGGATTCTATACAAACAATGTAGCAAGATGACACAAGTGCTACTGTAGATATAGCACTAATATTCAACGGGAGCACAGACAAGATGTGAGAAAATTTTATTCATGTGAACTGAAATTATTAAGTCTCTCACATCCTTTACTTGAAAATAATAATAATATCCTGGAGCTTAATACTAGGTTTTCTCATGCCAGGAAGGCTGCATCTGGTCTTTTTCTGTCTGCCGGGAGAGTTACACAATGTTTTTGTAATCTTGTGAAAGAAACCATGCAGTAGCTCTCACTCTCCACTCCTGTCCTTTGCAGATTTTATCCACCTCTCTTGTATGTTTCCATCCAAGTCTGTAACAACAATTTTGCTCAAGGCACTGCCATTGAACTACATGCAGAACTACTTTGGTTTTAAGAAGCATCAAACCACTAGAGAGTTACTTTGTTCTCAAACCAATTTCAGCCATGAAAGCTCTGAAAGAAAAAATTTTTTTTTCACTTCTCCAGGGAAACAGCTGCCTTCCAAAAATCCTTCAATAAAACTTGCTTCAGACTAGAAAACATTGTAACAGATGCAGATCTTTACTTTCTTCAGCTCCTTCTCCAAATGCTAATTGGCATGCTGCAATGCTAGACAAGGTGACAGGTGTGCTAGGAACAATATGTATCATCCACACAGTAGCCTTATCAACTGGGTTCTCCTGCTCTCACCTTACAAATGTGGACAGGAGATAAGAATTCATACATTTTACCTAGTAATGTCTAGACAACAGATAAGTTGAATTGGAATCTGTTTTTCCTTACTGCCTTGGTGTAGGAGGGCCTTCTGCATTTGTGTTGCTTTCATTGGTTTAACAAAGAAACTGCCTTGGCCTTTTGATAGGGCAAAACTTAGATAGGCGGGAGGATAGAACTGAATGCTGGGAGGAAGAAGGCAGAGTCAGAGAGAGCCGCCACCATGAAGCTTCCATGTCAAACATGCTGAATCTTTCCCCGTAAGCCATGACCTTGTGGTGAACACAGATTAATAGAAATGGGTTAGATCAAGAGTGAGAGTTGGCCAATAAGAGTCTGGAGATAATGGGCAAGGCAGTAATTAAATTAATACAGTTTCTGTATAATTATTTCGGGAGTTAAGCTAGCCAGGCACCAAGAACGCAGCCCACTCCATACTACACTGCCTGATGCAAACAGTTTTATTGGCGATCAACCAGCTGTCCCTGAGTGCAAATGCACTAATTATTTTATTGATATGTGAATCTTATTGCTTGTTTTGCCTGACAGTTTTCTGAGGATTATCTCCACATATTCTATGCCAGTAAACTATTAAAATAGGAGACTTTTAAAAGTAGATTTTCAGTTTCAACTTTTAGAGAATTTTTGATTGTGTGTGATTTTGAGTGGGACTTATGTTTTAAGAGGCTCTCTCTTCAAGCTGATGACCAAGCTGGCTTGGAACAGTGGTTTACTCTCTCATTATTAACCGTAATGCACAGTTGAAGACACGGTAAGCTTTCCCTTGCAAGAAACACAAGAGTGAATCTTTCTTCTCCTGGGAATCCTGTCTTTCCTCTCTATATAGAGCTGATTTTCAATTTATCAAGCAAAAGTCCAAAGAACCATGTCTTGTTTACAATTTTCTCTTCATGCTCATCATACACACCATCATGAGATTTTACCTAAATGTATCTCTTAGGGGGCTTGTGTTGTGACAGTGGCTACGCATGCTAATGCACAAGAAAACAGGCAGGAATTGGCTTATTTATTTTTTTTTTAGAGAAGTTATATCAAAGGAAAAAAAGAGAAAAGATAAGTATATGTTTGGATAGAAGTTCCCCATAATGCCCTGCAGGAGAGATAGATAACCAATTTAGAGTTCTGGAGTGTTATGCACTAAGTCTTGTTATAGATGTGCAATAGTGCTTTTAAATGTGTATTTTCAAAAGCTACCCCTTCTATATGATTGATTTTTTTCTCATAATAGAGCCTATGCACTTTAATACCAAGGATGTAAAATGTCAACAGGTGTTAGCACCCAAACATTTTCTTTCTACCTTTACATTATGAAATACAGATTGTTGAACATGGGTCACCATTTTTTTCCTGAAAGATCAGTGTCAGTTTTAAGGACTTCTGCAGTTGCACTGATAATAAGGCAAGTTTATGATGAACTGTAGTTTTTCTGTTTTCTTTACTTAACAATAGATTGTGAATTACAGATCCCTTCTTCTCTCCTCCACTTCAGTATAACATAGATGTCTGCTGTTTGAGTTTGTGATGTCATAACTATTTCATGAAGTAGAATTTTTCCTTATTTAAAGGCATATTAGAGAGCTCAGTTTGCTGGATATATAATGTGGGATGCCACTCTGTATGCTGTGAATATGTTTTATTGCCAAAGAAGCTTCATTGGCCTATGGCAGGGAAGAATACAGCAAGGCAGGAAATCTAGGCAGAGATAGAGGAGGAAAGAAGCAAGAGTCAGGGAGATGCCATGTAGCTGCCGAAGGAGAAAGTCTAATGGAAGAGTGAGAAGAATGAGAATATGAACAAAGAGGCCAAGATCATGATGGGGACACCCATTGAAACAGCTTACCTGAGCTAATGGGAGCTCACCAACTCTGGCTGGATATGGAAGGAACCAGCATAGGACCAAGCTAGACCCTCCAAATGTGGATGAGAGTTGTATGGCTGGTGTAGACTGCAGATCCACTGTCAGTGGCACCAGGATTTGTCCCTGCTGCTTGTACTGGCATCTTGGAACCCATTCTCTTTGGATGCTCAACCTGTATATAGTGGGGAGGGCCTTGATCCTTCTTTGGAGCAATGTGCCTTGCCCTCTCTGGGGAGTGGATGGGGATGGGGAGGGAGGGAAGGTAAAGGGAATGGGAGGAGGGTAAAGAGTGGGAACTTGGATTGGTGTGTAAAATGAAAAAAGAGTTTGTTTCTTTTTTTAAAAAAATAAAAACTTTCAATTAAAAAATAATGTAGAATGTAACAAACTATAAGGGAAATCATGAATTGTGTATACACATTGGCTACAGACACTCTTAAGAGAAAATTCATGAGTAGCTGCAAGAGGTTGGGATTACATCCATGGCAACGTTATTGCTGTATCACCATTGAATTCACACTAAGAGCCATTTGGTTCTGTCTTATAGATACCTGTAATCACAGTTGTACAGTTCAGAGAATTATCATATTCAGCGTCAGCTTTTTCTGCACATTGACTACAACTAATTAGCAGTTTTTAAAAATGTGCCTTCTTTTATGCCAAACATCTCAGATGATGTTCCTCCACTAAACTGTGCTGCAGCATACCATGATACTAGCTGCTGTCAGCTTCCAGCATAAGGCCCCTGTACCTTGGCTCCAACTTGTCCCAGTTTAGTTTCTTCCAAAACAATACTATAACAAATTGTAGAGGGTTCATAATCATCAGAGGATTTTTGTGGCTTGAAAATATACCCCAAATTGCCAATAATGAATATTCCATAAGCAAGAAGGCCTTTTTAGTTCCAAATGCTATTAGGGAAGCACAAACTTTGTCAAAAATACTTATTTTGTTAAATACTTTTGGACTGAACAAACGACTTGAGAGACTATGCAGAAAGAATACAAGTATGACTGCCATTTACATTCAAAGTGGGATTTTCCTGTGCGAATTGACTTCAGATGAAAAGTCTCCACAATCAGACCAACCTTCCAAAAGAGATGAGAGATTTGTTCATTTTTTCCAAGAGCTCATTCTCTAGGTTCAATCAATTTTGCTTGTATTACTGGAATAGTTCTATTTATAAAAGATTGGAAGTATTCCTGCCAATGATTAGTGAATAATTTGGTCACTGTTTGGAAGACAATTGACTTTCTCATGTAGCCAAAGGATACTGCTTGTTTGGAGACTTAATTAAGCTGTCGGACTATATTAATACAACTTTATTCCTTTCACATATGTTTGGAACATCCCGAAGGACCTTTCTGAGGATCTAGTTAAGATATATGATTTTGAAGAAGAGAAAACAAAGGCTTGAGAACCAAAGAAGCATCTCCAAATGTATGCAGTGAGATTGGTTTGACTCTTCTGGTTTCACTCCTTCAGGCATTCCATCACATTAATATGTACTTATTTTCCATTCATCATCATTTAGCTATTTAGGGCACACTGTGTGCCAATCCCTGCTACAGATTCTAGAGATACAAATATATCCAAGTTTCTATATTCGAGGATCTGAATAGTGTAAAGGAAGAAAACATTAACAGTAAAGCACATTAAAAAATTACTATATTTTAGGGCAGGAGAGATGGTTCAAGCAGTTAATGGCTTTTTACTTCTTTTGCAGAGGAGTTGAAATCAGCTCCTAGAGTTTGCACAGGGAAGCTTACAACCATCTGTAACTTTAGCTCCAGGAGATCCCAAATTCTCTTCTGAACCTGGACGGTACCTGCGGTCTTGTACCCAATGTCTCCTTCCCAACTAAAAACAAAAACAAATCCTTAAAAAATTACTATATTTAGAGGAATGCTTTCCAAAAATTCTTTGCACAGCAAGTGAAACAAAAGCAAGGACACAGCCTACAAAACGAGAGTGAATATTTACAAGTTGTGGAATATGGCAAATGATTGATATCTGGAGTAGATATGGAATGCTGAAGAGTCAATGGGAAAATAGCAACCTGATCTGTAAGACAGGCAATACATAAGACAGCCATACACACATTTTTTAATAAGAAGACTCACAAATGGTCAACAAGTATATTTTAAAAAATGTTCAACATCACCAATTGTCAGGGAAATTCAACTTTTTTCCACAGTTAGCTTTCATCTCTTACTAAAGTGGATTTTGTAAAATATCATGCTTACAAGAGTTGTAAGAATCTGAAGGAAAAGGAACTCTGGGATATTTGTATTACGGTTGTAAATTAGAACATTCATTATGGCAAATAAAATAAAAATTCCTGAACATGTGAAAATAGAATTACAGAAGAGTGTGGAAATTCAGCTAATGTATAGATAAAAAGGAAATAAAATTAATATGTTCAACATACACTTGCAGCTTTGATGTTTTCTTGAAAAAGTCTTCATAATAACAGAAATGGTGCCAACCTAATTGCCTATCAGCTGATGAAATCTTTTTTAAAGTTTATACATATATGCAATAGAGTATTATTCAGCCATGTGAAAACATGAGATCCTGTCATTTGTGACAGTTTGGAAGATGACTAGATAAGTGAAATATACCAGGCACAGAAAGACAAGTAAATGCCACACAATCCACTCCTATGCAGAACACAAAATTGCTGACCTACTAGTGGTCGAGAAGAGGAAGGGATAGATGGGATGGGATTAGTGTGTGGCTGCGAAGCTAGAATTACAGAGGAATTCTGTTGTGCTCGCACATAGTAAGGGAGATCACAATAATCGACTGTACATTTCAAAGGCTAGAAGAAAGGATTTAAAAAGGCTTTTTCCACACTGAAATGATAAATGTTGAATGCTGTCATACGCTTGTTTATCATTATGAATATACATGTATTGAAACAGTACTGTAATACTATGTACAAAATGTATATTTTTATGTGTCATGTAAAATTATATATTTTTTAAAGTTTCTACTTTTTTTTTTTTTACAAATTATGAGTCTGTATTAACTGTTACCTGCAACAAAAGGAGGCTCTTCTGTCTAAGGTGGATAGCAGCACTAATCTAATGGTACAAATATACATATTTTAAAAGTAGCTTGGCAAGAAGGCTATTTAGATTAAGATTAGTAGCAAGTTCTGCCCACAGGCTCTTTGACATCCCCAGACATGTTATTTGTGCAGGTTTATAGTAGCAGGTATGTTTGTTGCTGTGGAACAGGCCTTAAGTTTAATTAGAAAGTAGTTGGTTAGCCCTCAAACAACCATGTCACTATTACACTAGTAATATTTTCATTACCCGGCAGATCAGTACTACGGTACTCAGGATACACAGTTGTGTAGGACTGTTTATTCCTCCCCTGCTCCCCTCCAGAAACCTGAATAACTCTTCTGAAACTATGGATGCTAACCAGATGGGTGGAGGCTTCTAGCTTAGTCCCAACTAGATTTACCTGTTTACTGCTTCCCAAGTGTGAAGTGTTTCACAAATAGGGTCTTACCGTCTATATCTGATGACAACAGCTTCCATTTATTTCCATTTCCAGCTTCTCTGGGTGTGATACCCCATACCTGGAACTTGAATTTTTATTTAAAGTCCCATGGTTTCTGGGAATAACACCACCCCTTCATGAAAGGTACTTTTCTTTAAACTTTTAAAAGATTAATTAAATCTTTTCATTAACTAATAATTTAACAGGTTTCCATGTGGAATTTTCCTATATCCTAAGTTTTTGATGACCCTGCTTTATCTTTAGTCCCTTTGCCTTTATTTAAACTTTTTCAATATTTCCAGTATTCTCTCCACCCATCATATAAATTGTGTTTTATACTCCTCTTTCTAAGAGCTTTCACCACCCACATTTCTCATGACTTCTTTATTGCTCGTTGGCTTCTACAGACCCTTCAATTAAAATACAGAAATATAAAAATTCAAACTGTGATTCACCTATGAGAGAACATGGGTTTATGTTTCCATATCTGTGTTACCACACTCAGGATTTTTTCTAACACCAGTTATTTTCCTGCAGTTTTCATAATAGAATTTTCCTTTACTGCTGAGTAGAATTTCAGTGTGTAAATGTAACACATTTCATTATTATCTCCTAAATTTTATCTATCTATCTATCTATCTATCTATCTATCTATCTATCTATCTATCTATCTATCTATCTACATACCAATCCCAGTGCCCCTCCCTCCCATAATTCTTACATTAGGATAATATCATTTCCTAGTTATTGTGAACAAAGCAACAACAAACATAGATGTGAATGTCTTTATGTTGTAGGATAGGTAGTCCTTTGGATGTATGCCGAGTAGTGTGCATGGGTCATTTGGTAGTTTACTCTTAGCTTTTTCAGAAGTCACATTTATTTTTATAGTAGTGGCACTAGTTGACACCCTCACCAACAGTGGATAAGAGTACCTATATACTCAACAGCATCTTTATTTCCTCATGATAGCTATTCTGACAGGGATGAGAAGGATTTTCAAAGTAGTTTTAATTTTTATTTTTCTGAAGTCTAAAGATATTAAGCACTTTACAGTGTTATTGACATTATAATTTTCTCTTTTGAGAACTTTCTGCTGAGATCTATGGCACAATTTTGGACTAGACTGTTTTCTTAATTTTAGTGTTTGGGAACCCTTTGTATATTCTAAACAGTATTATTCTTTAAGCTGTATAGCTAGAAAAGGTTTTCGTTCATTCTGCTCTTCACCTGATTGACAACTTTGTATACAAACTTTTCAAGTTTGTATGGTTTTACTTGTAAGCTGTTGACCTCATTTTCTGAGCAAGTAGTATCCTATTTAAGAAGTATTTATTTATACCTGGGTCTTATATAATATCCTCATGTTTTTCTGTAGAAGCTTCAGTTTTATGCTGAGATCTTTGATCATCAAGAGTTGACTTTTGTTCAAGGTGATGGAGAAAGGATCTAGTGTCATTCTACTTGTGGGCATTTAGTATTCTGGGTACCATTTGTTGAGGATGCTGCCTTTGCTCCCGTCTGTATATAATAGGTGGATAAAGTTGCAAGGGCTTTTATCTGGGTCCTGATTTAAATGACCATTTGTGTCAGGGGCCATGAAAGATACAGCAGGTGATAACTAATGTTTCACAGGCCTATCTACCAGATGAGTGATTCTCTGATAAGAAGTCCCACCTGAAAAGGCTATGGAGTTACTGACTGTGGAAACCAGTTGCTCCTGTCTGCAATTTTTTCTCATGAGTCACTTCATCTTTTCCCTAAGAACTTAATTTCTTCCCTAAGAATAGCTTTTGGTGTTTTTCCATGGCTTGTGTGTTTATCTTATGAAAATATTCCATCTACTGGGCACATATAACTATAGATGGCCAAGAAGATGACTTTTCATTTGACTGTATAGTTTTGAGATATAGAATGGATACTGGGGCGTGATTCATACCTGCACCTATTTGTCCCACAAGGACTGTAGACACTTAAGAGCCTGCCTTTTTTCTTTTGCTCAGACTAACTGCATACAATTAGTTGCTTTTCATCTCAGAACAAGTTCAAACTAGACTAAAGGATTTTTGCAAATATATCATGAGTTTGAAATCTTCTAGCTATGTACAAGGTCAGAGCCATAGATGTCCAACCAAGGTTACCCAGAAAAGCATGCCAATTCTTTGCTTGCTAAGTCTGTTAACAATAGGCTTATGTCTCAAAGCTTATCTCACTGGGCACTGTATAATGCTCTTAGTCCTGTAACTTTGGATGAGAAATGGCTCAGATCCTTATTGTTTGCTCTATAAATGTGCTGTTGACCAACGAGAGAAATTTCTTTATCACTTCAAGGATTCTGAAGGAGAAAAGTTTTTAGAATAGAAAAAGATAGAAGAAGAAGCTAGGAAGAACTAGAAGCAGGACAGAATTATTAGAGTAGAAAGAGAACAATAAAGAAAGTGGCACAAGAAAGTACGGAGTGAGAGATTCATTTTCCATTCTCAGATCCCAAGTCACTCACTTGCCATAGCATTCTCTGAACTCTTAGAGGGAATTGAGGCTGGTACACAATAACCATCATTACATTTCTGTGCCAGTAGCATGCTATTTTTATATTACTATGGTTCTGTATTATAATATAAGTTATGGTAATACTTCCAACCTTGTTCTTTTTTTTTTTGAGTGTTGGTTTGATGATGGATGTTACAAAATAATCCCACACTAGTTCCGAATTTTGTATAATAAAGAGTTATTTATTTAGGGGTAGACTCAAAGATCACAGTCCTAGGTCACAGTCCTCTACATACATGGGGAACAGGAACCGAATCGAGCAGCCAGAGTGAGAGAGTGAGCACAAAATTTACAGCTGCATTTATAGTATAAGAGAACACGCCCAAGTGGGCTGTTATCTTAAAGGCTATTGGCTGAAGGAGCTCCCACAGCATTGGTTTATATATTTGAATTTTTCTTTTGTGCTTTCATGTGAATTTTAAGCTTCTTTTTCTATTTCTATAAAAAATGGTGCTGGTATTTTATTATTATTATTATTATTATTATTATTTATGATTGCATTGACTCTGTAGATTGCTTCTGCTGTGACAACCATTTTCACAATATTGATTCCTTTAATCAATGACTGGGGAAGTTCCTTTATTGTTTAGGATCTACTTCAATATCCTTCTTTAGTGCCTTATAGTTTTGCTTATAGAAGTCTTTTACTCCTTGATTAAATGTATTCTAACATGGGTTTTTAATTTGTTTTTATCTCTTTTGATCTTTTGCTATTGTGTGTGGGCTCATTTCCATAGTCTCTTCTTTGTGTTAGTCATTGATGTGTAAGAATGATACTGAGGTTTGTATGGTAAATTTGTTTCCCTCTAATTTTTTGTGGGGGGCAGTTTTGAGACAGGGTTTCTTTGTGTATCCTCAGCTGTTCTGGAGCTCACTCTGTAGATCAGACTGGCCTTATAATCAGAGATTCTTATATCTCTGTTTCCCTCCCAAGTGATGGAATTGAAGATATATGCTAGGAACTCTGGGCAATGTATCCTTCTACTTTGTTTAAAGTATTTATCCACTCTAAGATTTTTCTGGTGGACTCTCTAAAGTCTTTGATGTATATAATAGTGTTGTTTGCCAATGACTGTTGAGTCCTCAGTCCTAAATGAGACACCTATGTCATCCTTTCTAAGTTCCATGGAGCATCACCAAAAAGAAGGTAGACAGATTGAAAGAGCTGTAGGATTGGAGAAGTTCTATGAAACACTGACTTCTGGTCAATGTAGTCCTGCAATACTATATCTATGTATCCCTGCACAAAAAATATGAGTCATGGAAGTAGGAAGGAGGCTAGATCAAAGGAAGAAGCAGGTCTGTAAGAGTGGAAGAGGGTAAGTGAGGGTAATGGGAAAATGTGTTTAAAATATATTGCACACATGCATGAGATATTGAAAGATTAAATTAAAAACAATAGTTGCTAAGTTCAATGTACTAAGAAAGCATAAAATATAGAATCAACATGTTGAAGAGGAGATAAGAGGGATGAATAAAGGCAGAACACAAAGAGCATCTGGGAGATGACTTGTAAAGGCTAAGCAGAATTAAATGTATTTTAAGCAGAAATAAAAGTGTATGTTCAGGATAAAATGCATTTAATGACAGAAAGAGACATACTTTACAATATGGTTGATAGGAGATGAAGCACATATGATGATGGTAGTCAGATGATGAGAGTTTATGTATATGTGTGATGGGCTTGAATTCTATTCATAGATTATAGCAAAGTTCTAAAAGTTTTGAAAATTCTGTGAGATATATGATACCATGGCATTGTAGAATTGCTGAGTTATAAGTGTGGAGATTATATTGGGAAACAAAAAGATGAGAGATAAGGTGAACATATTATATGTGATTGGAATAATGAAGAAAGATAAAGAGAACATGAACTATGAGGAACAGTGGGTATGGACTGGAGAGAAACAGAGCACAGATTTGACAGTGTTCATAGATATAAAGACTGAAGGAGAAAGAGCTTGGGTATTTACAAGATTTATTTATCACTCCTGATAAACTAGAATTATTTTTTAACAAAGTGTGGTGTCTAAATGAACCATTTGTAGTAGAAATTAAGACACATTGAGTTTGAAATGTTATGTGCATCTTGAGTCCAGTAGATTCTATGAGTTGCAAAGCCAAGAATGTTCCCTAGGATAGAACTACATAGGAAAAATTTAATCTTCCAAACCCACTAGCAACTTAAAGATATTATTTGGTGCACTAGAGAGTGACCTAGTTGCTAGAGTTGTTTGACCTAGTTTCTAGAGTAGAGTCTCACGTAGTTGGCAAATATGAATCCAGTCTCAGGTCATTGTGGAACTTTCTTAAGGTGTCTCCTTCCATCATGTTATTTCTCTTATTCTCTTATCTTTCCCTTATAAGAATCATCCCAGAACTGGAGCTTTCAACCTTAATTTGAGAAACATATCTTTGATAGATATTTCACCTTCATAATTTTAACCACATTAAAATCATACTTCCTATCTGTAAAACATCAAAGATTTCTTATAATGCAGATATTCTAAAATAAACTAACAAATGTGAAAAAGTTTTGAAATAAAACATAGATATGAAATGTACTGTATTGTTGTTAAAAGTGGTGCAAAAGTGACTGTTTCTATTTTAGTACGCAGAAAGTTAAATTCAAAGATACATCTTGAATAAAGAAAAAAGTTACGATGGAATTGAAACTTTAAAAAAAAGCCTTATATCCTCCTTGATGAGTCATGTGTCCTTTCAGTGGGCAGTTACCTTAAGAAGTCCCTGAAAATATATATAAATACAATATCATAACAGGCTACATCTAAGAATGTATATGTGCACACATACACATGCATATATGCATACAAAAACAATTAGTGAAAAAAACAGGTAATAAATTTGACGGGGTGGGGAGGGGAATAAGGAAGTGTGTGGAGGGAGGAAAGGAAAGGGAGAAATATAATTATAATCTCAAAAGAGAATAAAAAGAAATAACTCCCAAAGCAGGAAGGAACAAAGCAAAAGGCAAATAACATCTCTTTGCTTAAGTCAAGCTTGTTAAGATCCTCGATGTGGAACAGTGAAGTCCTTAATACGGCTTACAGTACTTGATCTGTTCTGACCTGTGTGATCTCCTCCAGCTTTGTGCTTTCTTTGTTTTTCTCCGTTGCAGCTTCTCCTGCTTCCATCCTAGTTGTCCTTTACTTCCTTAGAATACCATGCTACCATATCTTTATTGTTTCTTGTGCTTACAATTCATTTTTATTGGCTTCATTCTCTCCCTGAACTTTTTCTTCTACAGTTGACAAATAATTGCAGCAGTATCCTTCAGTGTATTACCTGGGTCATTTCCTCTTCAGGATGACGCCCTCAGAAAGATTCAAATGCCCATGGCAGCTACTGTTACTGCATAGTATACATGTTTCATAACTGTAACTGCAAATTGTTTGTGATTTGTGTAATATAACATGGACAAATGGCTGTATATTTTCCTGAGCCTTTTTTTGGTGCACAGTAAACAGGCTCCAGAATTGCTTTACAAAGTAGATTCTCAACATGTATCTCTTGAATTAATAGTGTACTGAACTATATCTAAGATGAATATTGGCAGTGTTTTTTCTATTTATTTACTTTTTCAATGTAGGGAATCAAACCAATAGTTTCACATATACCATGTAGTTGTATGCCATATCTTGAATTTTTCTGTTAGAAACAAAAATATTAAGGGTACATACTGAATAACTTAATTTTTAAATATATAATTCTATCTATCAATATTCATATTTAAATTTTTATTCTCTGTATACAAGAGGAAATTTACAAATCAAACTTACAAATCAAAATTGAATGTTTGGCAAAATATGTGATAGAGATGATCTCCTGTGACAGTAAAAATAAATCCTTGCAGTCTGATTTTGAATGATTCCAGATGTTTCAGTGTGGCATGTTTCTGTAAAAGCTTTTTCAGCATTACCACTGTCACAAATCATTTCCTGTGTGTATAGCTTTAGGATACATTACACCTGGAACATACAAAAGAAAGTGGCATGGGCTTAGAACCGCAAGTGTGTAAGTCAAGTAAGGCATATGGTTTAAGGAAATGAAAGAGTTTTTATCCAAATCTGAGCATAATAGCAAAAGTTGAGCCATCTTCTCTTCATGGATGCCATAACTTTGTGATCATTTTTATTATTTTATGGAATTTAAATATGTGAATATTTCTGTTCCATAACCATTTTACTTCAAATAGCCTAACATCTGTTTGCAGTCTCTTTTCTGACTCGTTAAGTGCTCATAAATTTAAGTGGAACAAACTAAGGCAGCATGATGTTATGCCATACAATTCTTCAATTCTTTTTGTGGAGTGAGCAAACACAGAAAATTCTTTTTAATCAGGCTATAGCCTAAGAGTAAACATTTGCGATTCAGTTATCTGACTGATTGGCATTGCCTCTTCTAGCCACTTTCCCTGCACTGCTGGGTGATGTAAAGCCTCTAGAAGCTTGCCTCACTAGTTGCTGTAGAATTTGTTTAAATGTTGGTTATAATTCAATAGGCTCTCAGAGAAGCTAGACATTCTGTCCTGCATTTCTAACAAGTTCAGAGAACTCTTAAGGACTTCTAGTCTGGGGACCTCATTTTGAGCCATGATGAGCTTGAGAATGTTAAGTCCACAGAACCTCACAATATAGGTGCGATGACATTTCTTTAGGGCAATAACCGTTGAACACACTAAACATCCCTAAATTTTTGCATAGGAGAAGAGAGGTCATGACCACTCAGGCTCTGCAAGTGTGATCTTTTCCCTTTCGAATCTGAGCAGCACTTGCTGATGTCACTGATTCTCTGAATGTTTGAAAGTTTTAGGTTATCTTTAACTGTTCATTCTGCCTATTCTGCTATCCGTCACACTCAGTCATCTTGTATAGCATATTACAAACCCATCCCTTTGCCTACCGCTTTTGTCTTCATGTCTTTTTTCAGCATTAACAATCATCACCAACATTTATGAATAGTTTATAAAATGTTTGGATTTACATCATTATATAATCTAATCCTTAGACTAAGTACGACTGAGCTGGAGAAATGACTTAGTGGGGAAGAGTTCGAATGATTGGAATCTGTAGACATAGCTACACGTCCACCTGCAACTGATGTACTATGGGAACTAGATGATTCCTGGGGCTTGTTGGTTGCTAGGCAGTTCAGTGAGATATTGAGTCTCAAAGGAAGGAGGGACAGTGATAGTGCAGGACATTTGACATTCTCTGACCTTTATCTGTGCACAGATGTGTGCACCCCCACACAGTGCATGTATACACCACACACATATACGTCATACTCTCATTTACGTACATACTCACATGTGAGCACTCTTATACACAGAAGCAGAATAAAAGAAAAGGTTCCGTTTGACAGGCACACACACACACACACACACATATGTATATGAAACAGGCGGAGAGCACAAGCGATTCACCTACTGCACATCTAGCTTAGACATGAGCTCAGTAACCTTTCTCTGTTGGACATTTGCTCATTCCTTTGCTGCCTCCAGTCCCTACCCCTGATTTTAAGTCTCATGTCTATTCCTGACTCCCTGGGTTTAGCCCATTTAGAGTTCACTGCTCAGTATCCTGGATGTAGTTCCAAAGCTACATCTACAGGTCTACAACCTGTTCACTGTTCAGGCTTACCGTTTGTTTTTGTTTGTTTTTGCATCATTTTAGGCTTTAAGTAAAAGACTCAAGAAATCTTATTCCTATAGAAAAATTATCTAATGATTATGTTTTTTTGCTTCCCAATCTGTTTTCTCTTTTTAATTTTACTGAACAATATTTGTATATATGGCAAACTGTTTTTGAACTCTGTACACAACTTGGAATAGTTACATTTGACTAATTAGAATATTGATTTCTTCACACACTTTCCCGTGCCATGAGACTGTTTGACTCTCGTAACAAATTTTTAGTGCAATACTCTTGCTAGAATTTAGAGTCACGGTGGTTTGCAAAACAGTGGTTTTTCGAAGAGTAACGCTGCTTGAAATAAGCAGTTGTTTCTACCCGGTCAGTCTGTTTTCTTCCTGTAAACCCTGAAAAGAAGCTGCCTGATGTCAGTCAGCTCTGCTGAAGGTGTTAATTATGCTTAGCAGTTTTTAAGTAGGGAGTTTGGGTGTTGTCCACATGATTTCTCCATGGAAAGCTGAGATACAAGCTGCCCAGCCTGTATGATTCATATAGCTGAGGTTATTTTATTGTTGAAAACCCAAATCCCTTAGAAGATTTTTGCCAAAGAACTATCTTCTTTCCCATCTCCAAGGTGTTCATTCCCTTTATTAAAAAAAACATGAAACAAATTATTTGTGATAAAATACATTTTCCTGTAAACAAAGTGGAACCCTTTGAGAAAAATCATCCTCTCATATGGTTGATTTTTCCTGGAAAGTTAACTGCCTATATGTGCAAAACCCATGGCACTTAAAACATATTGCTTAGACTCTAGTGACAAATTATATAACACCCCTAATAAAATGGTCTCTCCCTCCTTGGGCAAGCTTTTCTTTCTTTTTCTTAAAAAAATAATATTTTTACTTATTCATTTAAAATTTTATAATTTTATAAACTGCATTTTGATTGTATCTACTACAAATCCCCCAACTTTCCATGGATACCCTAAAGCATCCTTTCCCAAATTCAGCTCCTCTAATCTCTAAGACAGTGAAAAAAATGAAGATTAAAAAATATGTCTTCTCTACCTTTTTGATTTTAATTTTATTCTATTTTTTGGGATTATAATTACATTATGTCTCCCTTTCTTCTTTTTCTTTCAAACCACCTGTGCATCCCTCCACTTATTCTCTTTCAAATTGGTGATCTGTTTTTTTTGTAATTACTGATCTCTTCCTCTCTCTATGTATATTTAATACAATACATAAAATTAAATATATATAATTATATAAAATATAATGTATGAATTATATAAATTATTTTTAAACTGGTCATATGAAGATTGGCCTAGGAGGCTGGGAATGATATACTCAAATTTTACTTGAAAAATTTTGAAATTAATTAAAATTAATTTTATATACTAAGTAATTTGTTGGCATTTTGGCTCAAGGGTATAGAAAGTGGACTTTCCTAACATCAAGGAGACTTTGAATGTAGTGTTAATTGGCTAACATTGGATTTTGTCAACTTGATCTAATGCTATCTCTATGGTTACAAATTCGTTCAAAGTCTAAGGAAGAATCTGACCTCTGGTAAATTCTAAAGCTCTTTCTAGTGCCAACACTTGTGGAAAATTCAGGCAATGGCTTCATCTTGTGGCTTTTGCGTCAGGGACACGTGTCCAGATTATGAATGTCAGGACTTGAAGGAGAGGCAGAGAGAAGTAGGTTATGGAGTGAGTGGCTTTTCTTGGGACTCCTGTTTCTTTATGATGGAAGAGCAAGGCTTTTTGTGATTATAGAGGCTGTACCATCATGGCCACCGTGCTCCTTCTGTTTCTTCTCATTGTCCACCTGCTGATGCTCTGCGATCTGTCCACGGATGATTATAAACAACCAGAAAACCAAGCACAACATTTGGTGCAATGCTAGAGGTACAATGAAGACTCACTCTGTGGTGTCCTCGTTTTTAAGAACATAAAATATGCTAGAGCATGATAATCTGTGGCTTAACTGGGAGGTTACGGTAAATTCAAACGTGTCAATGTGGGGAGGTATAGCGCAGATGGACAACAAGAACAATAGCACAAAAACAAAGTCTCCATGCTTTTGCTGCAGAAGCATGATAATATGATATTTTCCAATCTCATGATACCACAGGCTGGACAGAGAAATCTTAGGATAGTCATATTAATGGGAGCCTTACAGTTTCAGTCTTTAAGACTTCCACTCAGGGTTCAGTTAAGGACATCACAAACAGCTGAAAGAGTGCTAAAATCTGAGGGTAAAGAAGTATACTCACAATGGAAATCATCTGTTTATGTTTCTTTATTCTTCTCTCAATCTTTATTCTTCCTTGTTCTCTCTTTTTTTCTACCTTTTTCCCATTGTTCTCCTTGTTCTACCCATTACAAGCGTTCCCAGTCGTACATATCCTTAAAACTAGCAATTCCCCAGTCCTAGCAATTTCCAGGCCTGATTTCTCTTATCCCATAGAAAATCAGATAAGGGTATTCACACACACACACACACACACACACACACACACACACACACACACACACAGAGAGAGAGAGAGAGAGAGAGAGAGAGAGAGAGAGAGAGAGAGAGAGAGAGAGAGATTCATGGAAGTAGCTTGTACATGTCCAGTGAACTGCTTAATGGAGAAAGTTACTTAAGAAAGGAATTAAGTCATCATAGAATTCTACAGAATTCTAGAGGGGAAGGGTAGTGTGCTACACTGCATTTTTAGCTGGTAGAAAGATATAAAAGGTTGATTTTTGGTAAAATTATGAAGCGGGTACAGATTGTATTTTAAATCGGCATGCACTTCTTTTCTCCCAGTATGCTTAGAGGCTACTAGGTAACCAGGCAGCCTAAGTAAACAATCAGGGAGAAGCTGATGGCTCTTGATCAGATAGCACATTCACCAGACACTGTAATTTTTGGGGGCCTGTTTCTGGAGTTTTGCTCTAGGCGGTAGAACCCAATAAGGGACCCAGGCCTCTAAATGTCCACTTCTGGGTTATGCTATTATCAGCCATTCTGATTGTGGGGTAAAATCAGAATGTCAGTTTGGGCAAGTAGTAATTCTACGTCCTTGGATATCTGTGAATATCTTAGACAGAATGCTCTATGCCTGGACCCTAAATACTGACCAAATGCCTGCTGAAAAGATAATTGCAGGAAGGTAGATATTTGTGTTTACCTAGGAAAGAGGAACACGGCTTGGTAGTAGGAAACTGTTCTGACCTAGGGAATTAATTCCCAAATTTGTAACAGAAAGGGAAGTCAACTACAGCAAAAAATCTACACCAAAGGAGAGCCACTTATTCACAAAGCAATACTGTCCAAATGCCTTGCCTTTTGTTTAAGCCTTTACCAGATCCTTTGGTTCTGATAAGTCGCTCGTGTAAAGATGGCTGAGCAATTACCATATAATGTTCCAGCTTGTAGCTTTGTATAAAATAACCTCATGAGACATGATAAAGTAAGAAAATTTGGTACAAAGGAACTTTTGATAGAGCTTAGTTGCTATTTATGAATATCTTGTAAATGGTTTGTTATTTCTAGTTCTGTACTCAACATAACAATTATAATTACATAACAAATAACTGGGCAAAAGCAGAAGGAATGAGAATAATGAAGAAGCAAATGTGTTTCCTCTTAGGCTGTAATAGGTGCTTTTACTCCCTGCTATTGTGTGTCATACCTGTCGCATGAATACAAATAGCTACAGGTACTTAGCAGACCTGAAATCATATTATATGGAATACAGTCAAGTATAATTCCATCATGACATCTCTCATATGATAAAAGTTTTTATTGAATTTGTACATGTCAAAAGAATCTCAGTTTTATTTTATAAAAAGTTTAGGTTTATATGCTATCATCCTTGTATATTCTTGGGAGTATACCTTGCACCAAGTTTCTACCTGACACGAAAATGCCACCCCCTTTATAGTTATCTCCTTCAGTACTGCCCCCAATCTTATCCATCATATTTCTATCCCCACAGAAAGCCCACAGTATCAACTGACATGGGCTCAAAAGAACTCACAGACTCTGACCAACAACGAGGAAGCTTGCATGGGGCTGATCTAGGCCCTCTGAAGATATACTACTATTGTGTAGATTGGTCTTCTTGTGGAATCCCAAACAATGGGAGATGGGGCTATCTCTGGCTCTTCTACTGGCTTTTGGGATCCTGTTCATACCGGGTTGGCTTGTGCAATCTTATTACAAGGAGAGGTGCTTAGTCTTACTGCAACTTGATATACCATGCTTTGTTGATATCCATGGAAGACCTACCCTTTTCTGAAAAAAAGTGGAGAAGGGGTGAATGATGGAGCAGAGCAGAGGTTGGGGAACTGGGAGGAGAGGAGGGAGGGGAAACTGTGTTCGGGATGTAAAATAAATAGATATTAAAACAAAAACAAATTAAAGTTTATAATTATATAAGAAAAATCAGAATAATGAAGAACTTTATGATGCCCAATTACTAAACTGAATAGGAGAGTCTTTGTGAAAGTGGGGGTATCTTGATTGAGATCAGAATATTGACTCTTCATTGGCAAGCTTCTCAGTTCAAGTAAAACTCTGTAAAATCATAGTCTATGAAAGTTGTGCACCTTATTTTTGAAGGCAAGAATTGATTGCAATTGAGCTAGTATCCTAAATTTAAATGTGTTTGATAAATAATGACAAAAAGAAATTGGCAGTTTATAAATCTCTTCAAAAAAATCTATTCTAACTCATAAACTTCAGGATCCTACACAACTTGGAAGGCATTACTCTAAATTCTGAATCCCAAATTATCTGTGTAATACAGTAGTTCTATCATTTGTGGCTTCGGGAGCACTCTAAAATTATATATGCTATTTTACAAATCATCACTTTTACCAAATTGGGCTAAAGCAAAAGTAACATAGTGTACCAAGAGTGTTTATTTTCTAAGGCACCACACAGCGTGTGAACAGAAATTAATCTAATTTGATTGGCACAAGTTTTCAAGCAGGTCGGGCATCACAGACATCCAATCCACCAATCTGCTCAAGCTTTAACATTTCCATTCTAATTCATTGCTGCTAGATCAAAGACAATTGTTTGAACAGAGCCTGCTGCATCATCATCAAACAGGGGATCTTACTTTCTGAGAGTAGAATATGCCAGCGTCTACTGGCAGATGCCAAACTTGGCAGCTCAGGAGATGGTTGAGTTGAGATAATTTCTTCTGATGTTATCCAGATGATGCCAGGTCAGGTGTGTAGAGATCTCTTGAAAATCAACAATTGCTGTCACAAAGACACCCCCAAAATAGGCCTAAAAGTCACTGATTAAAGAAATAAAACTCCCAAAACAAAGAATGAGAGAACCAAAATGTTGCAGAAGAGTGACTTCCAAAGGAGTGATATTGCCAAAGAGCTAGGCAGAAACCATCTGAAAAAAGTTAACAAACAAACAAACAAACCAATAACAAAAACAGAAGTGTGAAATTACATTTAAAGCTCGTTTTATGTTTGCGTAGATGATATGAAAGCTTAGAAAGTATGTAGGCAAAAAAAAAAAATGAACGGAGGTTATCCCACCTTGGGATTGACCCTTTCCTACTTCGAATCACATTAGAAGCAGCTTTTTTAAAACGTATATATTGTCTAGGAACAGAAAGTTCTCACAACTTGGAAGCTTAACTAGGTGGGGTCTTTCCTTGAAGGATATCCTTTTTAGTATTCTTGATATGAGCAGGAAGCCTCTCACTACAGGCAATAATCTCCTTAAAATTGTAGCATGTTTTAGTATATGCCTTGGCTAGAACATTAATCTTGCTCATGTTCTTTTTCCTCCAAACTATATATTTTCTGTTTCTTTCTGGCTGTCTTGCTTTTTTGCATTGTAGATTTGTATAAGAACTATCAGTAATGATAGTACCACAGCCTCAATGTTCTACTGCCTTGAAATTTCCTCTGCCATAGAAAAGCAAAAGACCGAATTTCAAAAGTAGATTGTGTCTGTTTGAGGAATATGAATGACTACAATACTTAGAGGGAAGATGTTAAGTATTATAGACAAAGGAGCAACATGCTCAAGGGTGCTTAAAGTCAAGGATAAATTGACAGCATAATGTAGGGAATTTGAGAAACTGGAAATGACAGAAGCAGGGAAACTTATGGGAAATAGATTTAAATGCTTTAGTAAAGCAAGCGTAGACCTGAATATTGTTGGAGAGGGGGGAGGGATAGATATAACAGCTGTTTAAGAGTTGTGATCAATAAGGTAGCATGTCTGGAATCATTAAAATAGAATGCAAGAAGATTATAAGTTACTACAGTAAAAGTCCCTGAAAGCTAAACTACAAACACAATATTGAGAAGGGTATTAGGGAATAATTAAAGGAAGTATAAAACTAAAAAAAAAAAAAAAGAAATTTCCTCTGCCAAAGAAATTAGTACATTACATTTAATTTTAACCTCAGGCAAGTTCTTAGAACATGAGCAGAAGGTAGCCAGATTGTTTGCCAAAATATCATAAGAATGGTTTCTAGTCTAGTTGCTAATAGAGAACTAGTTCCCTTCTGAAACTTAGTCAGCTGGTTCCCCACAGGCCACATTCCTTTCAGCACTAGTAGCTTCCAGGATGCTACAGAAATGGCCCATTATGTCCTCTGTATAACATTGAGCCACTTTTCTAGTCCAAAGATTCTCAGTCCTCCATACACTTCTATAAAACTTTATGTCAGGCCTTTTTCACAACAATGTCTCATGATCTGGTACTTTTTTATATTAGAAAAGTATTTATTTTGCTGTGATAAAACTACCCTGGTCAAAAACAATTTAAAGAAGAAAAGATTTAAATTTCAGAATACGGATTTATAGGACTAGAATCCATGATAGGGACAGCATGACAATAGGCAGGCATGGCAGAAGGAGCAAGAAGCTAACATCTTCATCCACAGGCAAGAGTGTTGGTGGTTATAACTCTAAAAGTCTGCTCCAGCGACATCTGATTGTTGCAAGGAGGGCCTGCTTGTTTGTCCTGGCTGCCTGTCTAGCTTAGCCCCAAAGTAACCACACAGAAACTGTATTAATTAAATCACTGCTTGGCCTATTAGCTCTAACTTCTTATTGGCACACTCTTACATTTTAATTTAACCCATTTCTATTATCTGTGTATCACCACAAGGTCGTGGCCTACCAGCAAATTTCCAGCACATCTATCCCTGGTGGTGGATCCATGGTGCTCCCTGACTCTGCCTTCTTCCTCCCAGAATTCAGTTCCATCTTCCTCTTGAAGTATATTGGTGCTTCCAGTTAATTAAATAAAACATTTAAATGCCATATTCTGAAGGTCTCTGAAAGATTTGAAGAATATCTAACTAACTGAAATATATCTCTATATATCTAGAAAACATAATTAACATGACTGCAATCTTGACTATATAGATGACTATTAACCTATTTACTTAATTATGCATTACATTTTTAAATGAGCTACACAATCGCAATACCTTAATGAAGAAATACATATACATATAACAAAATTGACCTTATATTTGTATCAATAAACCAAGATCTATACCAAAGCAAATTATTCATCTCTATAGCATATCCTCCTTTAAATGTAAACAAACAATTATAAACAATATTTGAGAATATGGGTATAGTTCTTTCCATACTACTTCCTGCTGTTTGGGGGTACTGTTAATCAGGTATTTTATGGTTTATCCTGTGTTCTAGGCTCATCTCAGTCAGCAGTTGGGTGAAGTAATTTTTGGGGGGTGTTCTTGCCAACCTTTCAGGGGCTCTTGGTGTATGAAACCTAGAAGGAATCCATAGGTTCTCATCTTCTGTGAAAACAAAAGAAGAACCTGTTTTCCCAAGCAACATGTGTTTAGACACAAATTCTGAAGTCAAGATACCTTTACAATATACATGCTGTCCATCTTAGCTGGCCATACAAAGAAATGTCTTTCTGTACTTAGCTCCTTCACAGTCAAAAAATTCAAAGAAAACACAATAATATGCGTAATCCAGACTCTCTGTGAATTTTCCATTTTTATGTGGCTTATTTTCTTTACTACTTTTAATCTATGACTATCCATAGTGTCTCTTTAAAGACTTTATACCCCTCTTTTTTTAAAAAAGCATTAATTTTATTGTATGACTCTCTATACTCTTTTTCTTTCTCTTCCAAGCTTACATTCATTTATCCAACACTGTGACCCATTTATAGGTATTTTTTAATCTAAATTTGTCTTTATTGTGTAACTGTAATTATTTTCTGACCAAAAGCACTTCTTAAAATGCTAAGTGGTTAATAATCTAAGCTGCGACATTACTAGGTCAAATATGGTGCTGTCTGCTTGCTCAGCACAGTCGCTCAGCACAGTCCAGCATGGCAGAGCATAGTGGCCCATCTCTAGGCACACAGCCGGTCCATGCCACCATTAAGCAAGCTGAAGTAGTCTGCTCACAAACCTGACTCAAATGCTCCATCTCCCGAAAGAAGAGCCAGAGGTTGCACTGACAGCATAGCCCAGAAAGCTGGCATTTTAAAATGGCTGCAGCTTTTTTCCTGTTATGGCTGAATCAGGAAAATCTCTCTTAAAGGAGCTGCGGCATGCCACCAGCTGAAAAATAAATGTGACTAAACATTTTTTTGTATATAGAATTTCTTTTTAAGCTTTCTCAGGTTTTACATGGATTTAGTTGGCCAGATGGGAGCCAATTTGTAGGAGGAGGGCCCACTTGTTCATCCCAGTCACACAGATAGCTTAGCCTGAAATAATCACACAGGAACTGTATTAATTAAATCACTGCTTGACCTATCCCATGATCTAAGACTCATCTAAACAGTACATAAAGGTAACAAATATATGAGCCAATGAGAAACATTTTATTTGACAGTCTTAAAATGACAAGTACTATCATAAGCCCTTTAGAGGTATCATCCCTTTATTCCTCTTCCATAAGTATATAAAGTATGCCTTATAATAATAATATGAGGCTCATTTCCCATTCTGAAATCATTAGTAAATTGAATAAGAACTTGAAATTAGCAGTGGCATCCAGTTTATTTGTTTCTCTGCTTGGTCTGTTTTTCTTCCTCACACTTACTCATTACCCAACACAGGAGTCTCCCAGTGAATGCTCTTTAGCCATTGCTCAATTCTGAACCATTCAATATACCCACATTGTAGCCTCATTTTCCCCTTTCTTTGTTCAATTTCCACATATTATGCTCTTTCACATAAACACAATGTTTAACAAAATGGACCACCAATATGGTAGCATACAGGGAAGGATCTCTGCTCTAAAATCCTTTTGTGCTTCGATCATTCAGGTGCTGTCTGTCATTTTTTAAAGATTAGTTTTAAATTATGCATCTGCATGTGGGTATATACATGTGAGTGCAGTGCCTACAAAGATCAGAAGAGAGCTTAAGATCCCTCGGAGCTGGAATTACAGGTACTTAGGAGCTGCTTGATGTGGGTGATGAGAATTGAACACAAATCTTCTGGAAGTGCAGTAATTTAACTTATAAAATGGCATTAGATTTACATTTTCTTTTCTTTTTTATTAGATTTATTTTTAAAAAATACCAATCCAAATTCCCACTCTCTCTCCTCTCATTCCCTCCACACACCCTGCTATCCCACTGCCCTCTAATCCTAAAAGAGGATAAGGTGCTTTGCTTTGTGGAAAGTTCAAGGCCCTCCCTACTACATCTAGGCTGAGCAAGGTATACATCCAAAGAGAATAGGATCCCAAAAAGCCAGTACATGCAGTAGAGATAAATCCCAGTGGCACTACCAGTGCCACCCCCATATCATTACTAAGACTGGATGCTACATATCTTTAAAAAGCCTTGTGAATTTCATGGAGTAAAATATTTCATAATTTGTAATTCTTTTTACTGAGGTTGATACTTAAAAATTAGTTCTGCATTTCTTCTTTCATTTAGTGTTCACGAGTGCATGCACACATGCAATGATAGGGAGGTTAAAGGACACAATGTTGGAGTCAGTGTTCTCCTTCTTTCAAGTAGATAATGGTGACTGAACTCAGGTTATTTTTATTTATGGGAAAACAACTTTACTCACTCAATTTGTTTGAGACTGTAACTTTTAGAGCCTGTTTATATTTTTCTTTTAATTTGCATGGTGATATTACTCTTATCATTTTCTAATAGGGCATTTGTATATGGATTTCATGATATTATGCATTAAAGGTATTAATTTCTCAAGATCAAATTTGAAAAATTCATATTTTATCATTTTACTTTTATTTCCCAATTTTAATTTTAAGAAAAGTTTATATTTACAAAAAAGCTGGAGCAAAAGCCTATAGAACCTCCATTTACTCCATGCATGGATTCCCATTTTGTTAACCACCTTCTGTAACTACAAAGCAGAGGTGGAAAGTAAGGAGTTAAAGTTTTATTTAAAAGGTGTAAAAGAAATCATTAGGGTTTATTCATTTTCTGTTAGTGTCTTTTTACTCTTGAACCCCATTCAGGATTCCAACTTGCGTTTGTGTTTCATAGTTCCTCAATCAGTCCTTGTCTCTCCTGACTTTTGATATTTGATATTCTTTACTTTTCAATGTGTCTTTTAGAGATCCTTAAGTCTTATAATATTTTGTGTCAAACACATCAAAATTTCCATTATGTTTTCTCTATTAGCTGTTTATGTACCAAACACTTGAAAAGCAAAGTCATGTTGTAGATAACAGTAACACCGGGTATTGTCTTGTGGTAGCAGTTTGTGTTTGTGAGAGAGACACAAGGTGTCATTGAATGGCTCTGACTAGCCTTGAATTCTTTATTTAAACTATGCTTTACTGGAGCTTACAATGGTAACTACCATTGCTTTTTGAATGCTAGTATTACAGACTTATATCATGCTTCAATTGCTTTGGTTTTTTGACACTTAATTTTACTTTTTCTGGAATTTGTCTTGACATGAGCCATGAGGTAAAAAATAAGTTTATTATTTTGTCTCCAAATATATGAGCACATTTACCACCACCATTTATTTAAAACCCCATCCTATAAAAATGTTTAACTGCAATTGTGACTAAGTTCTACTGTTTTAACATAATTTTTGATAAATATTCTTGGAAAATTCTAGAAGTCTAGAGATAATAAGCACTGTGATTTTCAAGACAGAACAACTTCTTTCTTCAAAGAATCAACCAAAGGAATTTTGTGCGCTTAGACAAAATTCATTTTAAAAGAATTCTGATCTTCTGTCATCTGAATCATTGCACAACCTTTTTTCCTAATTCTAAATTTCCACTGCTCACTTCGAGGGAGGAAAGCACAAGTTGTTTCATAGTCAAATCCAAATTCCAAACTTAAAATAATACAAATATTTTCAGAAGAACAATATACATTTCAATAACAAAGATCATAACAGAGAATATGGACTGAGAAAACAATATCAAAATGTATTATAGTTTCTTGTTTTCCACATCCACTGTATCTCATCATAACACCTTGAGATTAGAAACATTGTTCTTCTTCATATAAGAAAACAGGATGGGGACTGAAGAAATAGCTCAGTTGTTAAACATGCTCATTGGTCTTGCAGTAGAATGAGATTCAGTGCCCGCTATATCAGGTAGCTCACAATCACCTGTAACTCGAGTTCCATGGAATCTGACACACTCTTCTAGGCTCTGTGGACACGACACCTTCATGTACATGATGCACTTGCAGAAAGCAGACACACAGACATACACTCAAATAAAAATAGATTAAAAGCAGCAAGATGTATGACTGTATTTGGCTTTTTAGTAAAAGCGCATAGTTGGTGATTTCAGGGACTTGAAAACAGAACTTTTGATTCTATTCTAGTTTTATTGCACTAAATTTTCTGCATTAAAATGAAAAATAAGCAGCTATAGAGATGGCTCAGCGGTTAAGAGCACTGGTTGCTCTTCCAGAGGACCCCAGTTTAATTCCTAGCAGTCACATGGTGGCTCATAACTATCTATAGTGAGATCTGGTGCCCTCTTCTGCTGTGTCAGAATGAAAGCAGGCAGGACACTGTACATAATAAATAAATACATCTTTAAAAAAAGGAAAAATAAAATAGTTGTTACTATGTCAGAAAGACCTCTTACCTTCAGATAAGCCTCATGAACACGGAGAAAGTGTACATTTTATGACAAACATGAAAGTAAAAATATTTGGTTTTCTATTGTGATCAGTAAAACATATAGTTCTAAGTTATAATTATGGGTCCCTGCAAGCTCTTCAGTCACCAGAGAAATATATGACTCACTACTTAATCAATCTGAAAGCCTTAGCTGAAAACTATGCTAGTCATAAGGAATACTGTAACATTACCCACACAGTTCCTACCCTCAAAATATATGACGTAATGGAGTCCTGAGTTTGGATACTCACACCCATGTAAAAACTTAGAATGATGACACATGCCTGTCACCAAAACACTGGGAAGGTAAAGGAAGCAATGACAGGCAGATCCCTGGAATCTGGTGCCATTGAGTTTGGCTGTATCAGCAATCATCTGATTTAGTGAATTATCCTGTCTCAAAAAATATGATAGAAAGCAATAAAGGAAGCTATCCAACGTAGATGACTGACTTCCACACATACGTTCATTCATGTGTATGCATGTCTGGATGCACCAGTGCACACATA
The DNA here is from genome assembly GCA_004026605.1 of Ondatra zibethicus. NCBI lineage: Eukaryota > Metazoa > Chordata > Mammalia > Rodentia > Cricetidae > Ondatra > Ondatra zibethicus. Next base: position 119,953 of record PVIU01002759.1, on the reverse strand, counting down.
TAAACATGTACATACATATGTATGCTTGCATGCACATACACACACATACACATAAAGTTAGTTGGGGGATGCTTAAAATTATTAAACTGCATTTCTGTGGCTTTTGTTGAGTAGAAGCGTGGGGTTAGTCATTTTTAAGATCACTGAGAATAGGTAATAATTAGAATGGAGGGTGGGAGAAATGTGGTTACAAGTATTGGCCCTTTAATTGCTCAGATGCATTGGTAGAAGCAATTGATAATAATCGTGATCTTCCAAAATGGGCTGAGAATGCCTGATTAGACTCTGGTAATTATGAATGATACGATGTCCCAACAAGGAACATGGATTGGAAAGAAGGTCAGCTCTTCCTTCTGAATCTATGAAATGGACACATGGTCAGGTGGAGGGTGATGATCGACAAGCCTCCATATGGTGAAGAATGAACTGGATTTGTTTAAGCATTCAGATAGAAACAGGCAAAACTTTCATTTAGCACAAAAGAATGTTCCCTTTATTTCCAAAGAATGAGGGTGGAGGTTTTCTAGGACCTGCTCCTCATGCTTCTCATATGCAAAATTGTACAATGTGCTCCTGGACATCATGTTAAAAATACAAAATCTTTGGATTTTGTGAAGGAACTTGAAGTTTTGAGCTTTCAAACTATTCTGTCTCCTTTTTAAAATCATACTTTGAATAACAAAATTCTAAGACCCAATATCCACAAAAGAATCCCGTCAAATGAGTAGGTTCAAGAAATTTACTTGAGGGAGTAGGAGTGGGCTGGAGTGGAAAGTGAGCTAGAAGGAGCACAGGCAGGATTGTTCTGTACAGGAACAAAGTAAAATGCCTTTAACCACAATTTCTTATGGTTCTCTCCATTCTTATTTCTGCTCTCTTAATGACTTTCTTGTTGTGATTTAGCAGAGAGAGTATAAAAAGTGTGATTATAACGCTTTCACTGAAATTTTATTGTTTGTACATTTACATTCTCTATCTATGCATGTAGATAGTTTGGATTTGATTTAAGGCAGATATGATGGTTTGGAAGAAAATGGTTCTCAAACAATGTGGCACTATTAGGAGGTGTGGCTTTGTTGGAGTAGTTATGGTCTTGTTTGAGGAGATGTGTCACTGTGGAGGTTGTCTTTGAGGTCTCATATATGCTTAAGTCATGCCTAGTGAGACAGACTACTTCCTGTTGCTTATGTAAGATTTAGACTTCATCTATCTCTGCAACATCATGTCAGCCTGCATTCTGCCATGTCCCACCATGATGATAATGGACTAAATCTCTGAACTGTAAGCCACCCAATTAAATGTTTTTCTTTATAAGAGTTGCCATTATCATGGTATCTCTTCACAACAACAGAAACTCTAAGACAGAATTTATTACCAGGGATTGGGGTATTGTTGTAATAGGCCTGACCATGTTCTTGTGTGGAGGAATTTGGACTTTCATAGTTTTGGGTTAGGAAAGCAGTGGAATGCTTTAAGCACTAACTAATGAGCCATGGCAGTAGGAGCATGGAAGGCAATAGTGCTGAGAGTGATTTGAATTGTGGCGAACTGGTTCAAAAGGTTTCAGAGAAAAAGAATACTAATATGTGGCTTAGAGATCATTCTTGTGATATTTTGGTGAATAATGTGGCTGCTTTTTGCCCTTGTCTAAAAAAATCTTCCTGAGGCTAAAGTGAAGAGTTTCATTGGCAGAGGAAATCTCAAAACATTCTAGTATATACTCTGTTGTGTGGTGATTATTGTTAACTCTGATGAAGAATTATAATGCAAAGGAGAAAGTTGAGCAAATAAAAGTACAGCATGTATGGACTGGGAAAGGGGCATCAGGAAGTGTAATAGAGCTTAGTCCTGTGCTCAAGGAGGTAAACAAATTAAGAAGTAGAATAAAGGGATGTAGAACTCAGGGAAAGATCCCAGCCAGCTAAATTTCCAACACTTGAACAGGAAATAAAGTAAAACAGAGCTGAGTGTGGCAGTGCATGCCTTTAATTCCAGCACTTGGGACGTAGACAGATCTCTGAGTTTGAGGTCATCCTGGTCTACATAACAAGTTCCAGGACAGGCAAACTTAATGCAGTGAAGGAAACCATGGAAAACAGAAAGCTGATGAAGATGTAATTGAATGCAGGGGCCATGTTCCAGTCCAAGCAAGCAGAAGAAGTTGGCAGCTTTGGCCACATGACTCTGGCTTTAGAATCAAGGATACAAGAAAGGCATTATGGAGTCTTCCTCTGTGATTAAGGAATGTGTCAGGGATGTCCTTGAATGTAGTCCCAGAGAGGCCATTGTATGAAGCTGTGAATGAGAAGACTGGATTGCCTTGGAGATACCAAGACATTAGAGATGCCAGATCCATGGGATATTTGCTAAGGAAAGCTCGTAACAAGGAGTAGAATAAGCCTAAGAGAAATAAGTGTGCTGCAGTTAACAAAGCTAAAAGGAATTGGAGAGCTAAAGAATGTTTTGACATCAAACATGGAGATGCAGAGTTCAGGGTTTTGTTCTTTCTTTGATCCAGCATTTCCTTACTCTGCTCCCTTTCGTACATTTTGAAATGGTAATGCATATCCTGTGGCATGTGATCTGCTTTTTGATTTTGATTTTATAGGATATTATGGTTAAGAAATTGTTTGAATTTAGAAGAGACTTTGAACTTTAGTCTTTTAAATAAGTTTGAGACTGTTATAGACTATGGGGACTTTTGAAGTTGTACTGTATTATGATATGGCTGTAAGCCTTTGGTTGCCAGGGAGTAGAATGTAGTAGTTTGAAAGAAAATGACCTCCAAAGGGAGTAGCACTATTAGGAAGTGTGGCCTTGTTGGAGTAGATGTGGTCTTGTTGAAGGAAGTGTGTCATTGTAGAGGCAGGCTTTGAGGTCTCACATATGCTCATGCTATGCTCAATGAGAATCATCACTTCCTGTTGCCTATGCAGAATGTAGAACTGTCAGTTACCTCTCCAGCACAATGTCTACCTGCATATCACCATGTCCCACCATGACGATAATGGATTAACCTCTGAACTATAAGCCACCCAGTTAAATACTTTCCTTTACAAAAGTTGTCTTGGTCATATTGTGTTTTACAACATTAGAAAGCCCAGCTAAGACAGCAGGGCTTTCAACCCTGTCACCCACCATACAGAACTGAATTTTATTGGGATGCATCAAATATGGTACCTAGAAGCTGGATGTTATACCATAAACAGCAATGGATTTATTGCTTCTTGTGATGACATCCCATTTAATAATTTTATAAATGATGGTGGATCATTATTTCATTGGTGGAAAGTTTGGGGACTTGTTCAAAGTCATAGAACAGTAGCAGGCAAAGGAACTATGAATTGATCTATAGAAATTGATTCAAGAACTCATGTACTATATTTGCTTCAAAGTGGTGGTTGGATAAAGGAAGTGAGTCAATGAGGAATTTATATAAGCTACTAAGAAAACCATATCACACATAGGAAGAAAAAAATTCATCAGTAAATTATTGTTTTCATTTTGGAAACAGACACCACAAGTGAAAAGGAACAAACCCTAACTTTGACAAATATTTTGTTGTGCAGGAAAAGAACCAGTAGAAACAGGCTGAGGCAAGGCATTAAAGTTTTATTTTTCTGTTATTAAATGTTCTGATTTGAGTTATAAATCTTTCTGTCTTAACTCTCTAGAGTAGTAGCAATAGGTTATTGTGTGGGCAAGCTGAAAGGACAAATGACCATTTATTCTCCAAAGGGAAATCATTTCAAGTGCACAGTAAAGCAATAGAAGAACTTGAACCCATTGGTGCCAAACCAAACTGTAAGAAATGTTTTAGTATCAACATTTACCTGTACTTTCTCTGACAGGAAGACTATTATTAAGATCTATGAGCATGATCATACAAGAAAAGGTTCTATTTCGTTCTGCAGAAATCCTGACTCACAGTGATTCCATTCTTCTGGAACCTTGGCAGAAATCAAGTATTTCTTCACAACAGCTGCAAGATCTGCATGAGATGCCTCTGTACACAGGCAAGGTCAATATGCATGGCCAATGATAACACAGGCTCTGATTTAGCTAAAGTATAGCACACCCATGAGTTCTATACTTTGGGCATTGAGAGGAATGTTTGGGTCCTCCAATCCCAGAATATTTTGCTGTATTGATTGACCAAATAACTAGGCAAGATGATCTTGATATCTCAAAGCATTGCTGAGTTTTTCCAAATCTTTGTCTCAAATGAGGTGAATATACTATTTAGTCTGGCATTGTTCTTTAAGTATAAAAGATGAAGTTGTCTGAGTTTATGATAATATTTATATCATGCTATCTTTTGAGGAATAGATGACTTGATATTAAACCACATAACTGACTCCCCAAACTAGAAGTTTTTGATCTCCAAATCCATTATGAATTAATGTGAGGATTCATGTTCATGGATCTTAAATCATAATATTTTTAAATCTAGAGTTAAAGTTCCAGCTATTCCTGTGCTGTTTCCTCTGACCTACAGTAGCACTAAAACAATTAACAATTCAGTTGGTGAAGCAGAGACCAGCCAAAGAGGGAAAAGAGCTGCAAAGAAGCAACTGAATAGTAGGCTGTTGTTCCATCCAAAACTTAACACCATTAAAATAAGAAAATTAATGTTCAGAGAATTCACGATATACTAATGACATAATCAGATTAACTTAGCTGCCTAGAAAATACTAAAAGCTCTCATTCGTTTAACCCACTAAGAGAAAGATCTAGAAAGAGAGTGGAAGTTCCAGGGTTTGGCCAGGGTTTGCATTTGAGACCTGTCAAGTTGGACAAAACAGACATATGAGCCACCAATGGAGTCACTAAATTTTGTTAACCAACAACATATAGTAGAATTTCAGATACCTAATGTAAATATGAGTGACTTGATTAAGTGACAACACTGCCTAGTTCATGTGAGAACAGATTAGGTTAGAAATCCTTTATAGTACCAATAATAACTGCTAGTAGAACCTTACACCAAGGGATCAGCATTGTGAGTCTGGAAACAACCCCATACCTAGCTTAACTGACAAGTTCATATATGACAAAGGTGCTGTTACAGACCAGTAAGAATTTTTTCTATAAATGGTACTAAAATTATTTGCCATAATACAAAAAAATAGAGTGCTGTGTCACACAATTAACACAGATCAGGTCGACGTAAATTATAGATAAATATGAAAAGCAAGACTATGAACTCTTAGGAGACAATGTAGTAGATATTAAAGATTTCTAGCTGGAAAAGAAAATTTCAAAACATCAATGTTCAAGTGATACAGGGAAATATTGACTACATTAAAGTTAATATTTTCTGTGGATCAAAAGCATTATAAAAGGTACTTTAAAAAATAAAAAAATCCCCAAATGAGAGACAATTATGGTAGAATACATTATATATGATTGGAAAATATACTTTAAATATTTGCAAATCTGAAGAATGAAAAAGAACCAAATGAACAAATAAATGCTCAATCTCATGGCAAGTACAAGAAGTTAAAAGCATTGGCAGCCATTGTAAACCTGTTAGACTTAAAGACTGTAACAAGAAATGTTCTGAGGCTTAAGAGCAATGAGATTGCTCACAATATGGAGACAATACATTTATACACTTTGAGTCAACTGTTTAAATTTCCTAGTGACATGAAATGCATATCCATTGTTTGATCCAGTGCTCTTACTCCTGAGTATATAACCTAGAGAGATAAGTGTATGTGCACTGTGAGACACATGGAAGACAACACTGACATACCAGAGAAACTAGACAAAGAACTACACAAATTTAACAAGCTAATTTGTAGTTCATGGTATGTTTTCATAATGGAATGTAGAGCAACAGTATTAATAAACTACAGCTAATAATCATCTGCCTTGAGGAATGTAAAAAATAGAATGTTGAGTTATAGGAACCAAGTCATAAGTAAATATATAGCCTATTTTCATCTAAGTAAAATTTAAAACAATTACATAATGTCATGGTTCAGGATAAACAAATGGGTAGTAATGGCCACATAGAACAAGAAAGGAAGTACTAACAGGTTCAGAATCACAGATTCTTGCAGAGAAATAAGGAGAGGCACACAGGAATGGGGGTGGGGGCTGGGCTCTGTGATGTTTTGTTTCTCAGCCTGAGTGTTTGATCCAAGAAAATTAATTTTATTTTTCTCTTTAAACTAATATGCATATATTTTCAATTATTTCAATTGCCTGCTATACTTTATTGATGTGGGATTACCCTCAAAAAAAAAAAAAAAAAAAAGGAAAAGGAAAAAAAAAGGCTCAGGCTCAGTTCCTAGTGTCCACATGTTAGCTCACATGCATTTGTAATTCTAGTTCCCGGGGACTCAATGTCTTTTTCTGACCTCTGCAGACACCAAACATGCATGCAGTACATGTGCATTTATGCAGCCAAACACACAAACACACACACACACACACACACACACACACACACACTAAATTAAGAAAAAACCTATTAGTCTCAAATTATAATTTTTTTGATCTTACAACTCACTCAAAAGTATTCATTGAGTATTTTTCATTTATAGACCCTGAAGAAAATATTTATCTGGGGCACAGTTACTGCGCTTGAATAATCCTCAGTCCTGAGATGAAGTAATGCTTACATGCCCTACTTTGGTGTCTTTAAAAATAAATGCACTGTATTTTTGTGGTTCATTTACCAGATGCTTATGGACAAAAATAATGGGTTAAACATTTTGTTTTAGTTGCCAGATTTCAGAACCCTTTGAATATCTCGTAACCATTGTGAAATTCTAATGACAATAGTGAAATAATGTTCAGTGACCTTGGGACACATGTTTTCACCTTAACCTTTTTTGTATTTATCAGGATGCTATAATTTTACAAAACGCATTTTGGAGACTAACAAAGCTACCACTCATCAAAATTACCATGGTAATTGTCATTTCTTCGACACCAAACATCTGTACAAAATTGGGCAGCTTAATTTAATGAATTTGTTTGATCAGCTTTTAAACAGAAGTTAAGAGCTACTGTCATCTGCATACTACATTGAAGACAGGTAGTAAGATCAATTTGAAATTAAAGTTTGAAATTATGTAGGGACCTAATTGCATTCTCCTTATAAAGGAACTGGAAGAAAATGACAGAAGATAGTTTATAGAGCTACTTATTTCTGCTGAAGCATTTCCTAGAATGATCATGAAGAATCTTGAAAACATTATATTTCATAAAACATAAAAGGAATAACTATAGGTAATCAGGGAAGAATTATAATGTTTGTAAACTTATCAATATCTACATAAAATGATTCTCCCACTTGGGTGTGGCTTCTTATACTATATATACAAATGTAAAGTGTGCATCTGGCCTCTTTCCTGGATGCTGGATTTGGTTGCTGTTCCCCATCTGAGCAGAGGATTGTGACCTGTGAGTCTACCCCTAAATAAATAACCCTCTATTATACTCAATTCTGAGCTAGTGTGGGATTTATTCTAAGCATTCTTCTTCTTCTGGCACCCACATGGATCCAGACTCCACACCTACCTGGTAGACTGGCTTAAAGGCCTAGGTCCACAGCCCAGAAAGACTCTCACCCCCAGCCACTTGGCTTGCTTTTACCTAAGTTCTGGGCTTTTTGTTCCACGTACAGAATTGATTTAATTGCTTTTCATTGGTCAAGTAAAGTATATTTCTCAGTATTTAACCAGCACCAAGGCGAGAAAGCCAAAGCGGCTCAAAACTCTTATGGCACCAGGCTGCACTGCTAGTTGCGACTCTGCAGCCATGACACCTGCTGGACAATAAAGATTATTATACCTAAAACAATTTACCAGTCCTCATGCCAGGTAAATATTTTATTAATTAATAAATCAATAAATTTGAAAGTTATATAATGGCAGACAACATTACCATTGAAATTTTTAGTAACTTTTTTTGCTAATACTATGGATTGCATTCTTCAAGGCTTATATGGTTATTGTGATACATCCATTAATTGGATATTGGGACTCAGTTTTTTTTCTTCATATTATATCCTTAAGAAAATGGTTTGATAACAGAGGCAAGAATAAGGCACTTTTAGAAGTGATACAGTCTTTACAGACTAATAATGAGCAGCTAGCTGGCAGGATTAATACCATCAAAAATCAAAAGTTACCTGAAAAAATTAATATTATTGAAAAGGGTAACATTGATTTGACAGACAAAATTGAGTCCATGTCAAAGGATACTGAGAAATTAACTGAAAGAATTCATACTGTTGAATTTGATAATCAAAATCTGTTAAAAATTTACAATAGGTTAGCAGATAGAGTATCTCTCCAGGAGGGCAGTCTGCATTCTATTCAAATAACATACAAGAATTAGATGTTATCTTTAAAGGAAAAACTTCAGACCTTGTAATCACATGTGCAGAATGAGGACCAGAGGCTAGGTGCCTCAATGAAATTACTAGAAATATATATAGGCCAGGAGATTCAGGCTTTACAAAAGACAGAAGTAAAAGGATTTGAAACAATTGAGGAAATTATTAGAGCTTATGAGCAGGGAAAGAAGATACAAGGAGAGGATTCAACATTGCCAGTAGCTGTCAGAGATGACTTACTGAGGGTTTTAGCTTCCTACCCTCTAATCTACTCTGACAAATCATCAAATTCTAAAGGCCCAAAAGATCCAAAGAAGGTAGATGGATACCTATAGGAATGAATGATCTAAAAGAAATTCAGCAAGCTTTTGTAACTTATGGCTTGCATTTCACATTTATTAGGGAGATGATAAAGACATGGGCTTCTATCACTAAGGTGATGTCACATGACTGGCTCCAATGAGTTTCAGCAGTCCTGAATGACAGGCCTCAGCTGATGTTTAAATGTTATTTCAGGGAAGAGGCTAAAATTTTAGAACAACAGGGAAAAGCAAAAGGACTTGAGACTTCCCAAGATCAAATTCTTGGTGAGGGCACTAATGCTGACCCACAGGCTCAAGCTCTTTACAATGAACAAATCTTGTCCCTATGCCACACAGCAGCCTTAAATGCTTGGGACAGAATTCAAGAAATAGGAAAATAAATTGAATCATATACCAGGGATAAACAGGGTCAGAGAGATCCCTTTAGTGACTTTTACAAAGATTAACTAAGGTAGTAAAAATAGGAGTAACAGACCCAGATGCTAGACAAATACTTATTGAATCTCTGGCTTTTGAAAATGCCAACTTTGAATGCAAAAAGATACTTGGGCCTTTAAAGTTTAGATCAGCACCAATGGATGAATGGATCCTGCATACAATGAACATTGAGACATTTGTCTATAATACTGAATCTTGGATAGAAAAAGCAATTTCCAAAAGAGTGTAGAGACATCAAAATGCCAAATGTTTTAATTGTAGTACAATAGAACATCTGAGAAGGGATTGTAGACAAAGATTTCCTAGTAATAATGTCTCGTCTGGGAATGGCAATAATAGGAGGACTCAGCCTTCAGGTATACATAGAAGGTTTGACAAAGGGTGATATTGGACCAGCGAATGTAGACCAACAAAAGACAGACAAGGCAACCCAATACCATCAGGAAACTCCTTGGGGGGCCTCTTGCAGGTACCCAAGTCAAAAGTGTTCCAGTCATTCCCAGTCACTGTGGAAGACATGTCTCACCAGGAAAATTAAAAAATCTAGAGCCTTCTGTAAAAAAAAAAAATCATACTGTTCTAGATGAAGGAATAAACATGGATGATAAATCAAAATATCCAATAGGAAATAGGAAACGTATATTCTGACAGACTCATATAAATGTTCAAAGACCAAAGCTAAGAGTGTGTATAAATGGCATTGTAATTGTGGGTTTGATGGACACCGGTGTAGATGTGAGTATGATTACTCCAGGATCTTGGCATCTAAATTGGCCTCTTCAAGAGGCAGATGTTCAATTACTACAAATTGGAACCCTATCTCAAGTGAAACAAAACACGAGATGGATTGACTGCATTGGACCAGAATAACAGTGAGGAAAGCTGAGGCCTTATGTGGCTAATTTTGCGGTAAATTTATGGGGTCATTACCTGCTACAGCAATAGAATACCCAGATTAACATTACTGCAGTCCCAGAAACTTATAATTCCAGGAAGGGTATTATAAGGTACTACACACAAAGGTCACCAGCCATGCAGGCTGTGCAAGAACACAAAGCAACTAGTAAACTTTTAGAGGTACCAACCACCCTACCTTTAAAATAGTTAACTGAGAAACCAATAAGGGTTAAACATTGGCTGTTAACAGAAGATAAACTGCAGGCTTTAGAACAGTTGGTACAGAAGCAAATAGATGCTCACCATATTGAGGAATCAACCAACCCTTAGAATTCTCCTGTATTTGTTGTTAAAAACATCTGGTAAATGGAGAATGGTGACAAATCTTAGAACTGTCAATAGGGTAATTCAACCTATGGACCCTCTACAATCTGGAATTCCTTTCCATTCTCTATTATCAAAAGAATGGCTTCTCATAGTTATTGATTTGAAGGATTGTTTCTTTACTATACCTTTACAAGAAAAGGACAGAAAAAATTTGCCTTCACACTTGCCTACTTATAATAATTCTCAACTACCATGAGACACCAGTGGACCATCCTTCCACAGGGAATGCTCAATAGCCTGACCCTATGCCAATACTTTGTAAGTCAACCATTGGAAATAATACATAAAAATTTCCTAAATCTATAATTTACCATTACATGGATGACATTTTGCTATCTGATTCAAACACAGATACTTTAGAAACAATGTTTGAAGAAGTAAATAAAGTTTTGCCAAAAGGGGGATTACAAATTGCTCCTGAAAAAATACAGAGAGGAGATTCTGGCAATTACCTAGGTTATAAAATAGGTTTTTAGAAAATTAGAACACAAAAGGCACAAATTAGGAGAAACTGATTACAGATTATGAATGACTTTCAAAGGTTGTTAGGAGACATTTCCAGTCTATGACCACTGTTGGGATAACACCTGATCTAATAGTTCATTTAAACAAAACCTTAGATGGTGGCAAATACTTAAATAGTCCCAGAGAGTTAACAGCTGAAGCAGAAAAGGAATTGATTGTTGTTGAAAAAAATTACAGGAGGCACATGTGAATATGGTGAATCCAAATCTTAATAGCATTCTAGACAGGTTGTATTCCAGAATTTAACCCACAGGAATTTTAATGCAAAGGGAAGATATTATCTTAGAATGGATATTTTTACCACATAAACCAAATAATTAACACAAGCCTTTGGTGTTTCTTTGAGACTGAATGACAGGACAGAAATTTCTGATTACAAAAGATAAGGCATTCCTCACAGATGCTCAGTTACTAGAAGGACTGTGATCAGATCAGGCAACTTTGCTTTGTCCTCTCCTATGCTCTTGAGAGGAAATCAGAGTGCTTTGTAAAGATTCCCAGTCAATTAGTCAGATATCTTAACTTGCTTTCTTGATTCTTGACTTTACAGGCAAACAGTTTCACTCATGAGACTCATTTTCTCTCTTATAATATGGATAAACTACTTCAGAGATTGAAAGAAGCATTACATGAGAAAATACAGAAGCAGCTAGTGTATGACACTCAGTTAACGATCATAGAAACCAAATGAAATAATAAAAAAACCCACAAACTTTGTTTTCACCATTCAAAGGTTACCATGTTCTCATTATTTCTGTTATGCATTATATGGTCATCATTTTGATGAGAAACCAGGCCCTTCGAAATTCTTTGAAGCAAAAGAAAATGAACATAAAACAGCAGTGCTTATTGTAACTCTCCAAACAATCACTTCTCTTATACATATGGGACTTCCAGATTGGAGAAAGAACAGTTTTGGTTAGTTCTGCCTTTTGAGACTACCAGGAAATTTAACTGGAGCAGTTTATTGTGTTGTTTCTCTGGACTGAATGACAAGAGAAATCTCTCACACATTTCTTCTGTTGCTTTTTTTTTTTGAATACGTTTTATTTTTCTGTACTGTAGCTCTAAGAAATGGACCCAAGCCATGCAGTATGTGTCCTGAAGCTTGTCTGCCCTCAAGGACTTTTTCTTCCTTTTTCTTTTCTTTTCTTTTTTTTAAACTTGGCCTATGGATTTTGGAATTTCTTAATTAATTAGTTAATTAATTATTTTTTCCTAGTCTAATCACATTCTCCCTTTCCTCCCTCCTCTTCTCCCAGTTCCCCCCATCCCAATTCATTCATCCTCTGTTCTCTTCAGAAAAAGGCAGGCCTCCCATGTATTTTTGGCAGCCATGGCAGATTAAGTTACAGTGAGATTAGTCACCTCCTCTTCTATTAATGTTAGATGGCAATCAGTAGGAGAAAAGAGTTCTATAAACATATGACAGTATTTTAGCTAGTATTTTTGCATCAAATAGCAGCATTATTTGTCAAAGCCAGAATCTGGAAACAACCTTGACCAAAGACTGAATAAGGAAAATGTGGTACATTTACACAATGGAGTACTACACAGCAGAAAAAAATAGTGACATTTTTAATTTTGCAGGCAAATGGATGGAGCTAGAAAACATCATTTTGATGAGGTAACCGAGATCCAGAAAGAAAATTATCACATGTACTTACTCATACGTGGTTTTTAAACATAAAGCAAAGAAAACCTGTCCACTTATCACAATCCCAGAGAACTTAGACAACAATGAGGACCCTAAGAGAGACATACATGGATCTAATCTACATGGGAAACAGAAAAAGACAAGATCTCCTGAGTAAATTGGGAGCATGGAGACCATGGGAAAGAATTGAAGGGGAGGGGAGAGGTAGGGAAGGGAGCAGAGAAAAATGTAGAGCTCAATGAAAATAAAAAAGAAAACCAGATGACAGAGTCAGAGATAGCCCCTGATCCCACAAGAACACAAAGCTACACAATTGTAACACATGTGCAGAACGCCTAGGTCAGCCTTGTGCAAGCTCTCTGGTTGGTGGTTCAGTCTCTTCCAGCCCCTATGAGCCCAAGCTACTTGATTCTGTGGGTTTTCTTGAACACCACAAGAAATCCTAAACTTTCTTAAAGGGATAAGAATTATTTTCTTAAAGTTTTGCCTATGAACAATGAAAATGTCTGTTTAAATGTTTTTTTATTGAATTCACCACTTATAAGTACTTACACTTTTTCATGTTAAAAAATACACCCCCTCCAAAGTTTTGTTATCTAACATTTTAAAGATATTGGACACAAGATAAAGTTTAGTGCAATACTGGCCCATGACTTTATAGAATAAAGTAAAAACACCCAGGTAAACATTAGAAGGCATGTCGCATATCACATCAGATAGACAGATATGGATTTCTAGATATATGAATCCAAATTGCAGATACACTAAGTTGAAAGTGTGACATACACAATATTAGGTGCCTAATCAAGAACGTGATGTTAACAGCATCTTTCATCAGGTTATTGTGGAAAGCAAATGTTATAGTCATACAAAATAAAACTTTTAGTTACTGTAAGGATATTTTAATAATAAAAATTGGTATTATCTTTTCATTAGACAAATCTAAAATTGTCATTGGACAAAATAATTTGGGGGAATGGAAAAGATGTATAATAAATAAAGAATTAAAAATATATTTAGTTGTGAACACACCTATAATTTTACCATTTGGGAGACTGAGGCAAGATGCTAGCAAATTTGAGTTCAGAATGGTCTATATTGTGAACTTAAAGCTAGCATTGGCTAAGTAACGATAAAGTACCTGTGTAAAAAGTTATAACAATCATGCAAATGCATGTTTTGTAAAGTAAGTACAAAGAATCCAGTTGAGGCAGATTAGCACATCATGAAAAGTAACCTGATGTTTTCCTTCACATTCCTTCAGCTTGTTTCTATTTTCTGAATGCTTAAAAGCATTTTAAAGCAAAGGTTCTCTTGCTTAGTCACTAAAAATAGTCCTGCAATTATCAAAGGACCCTTACATTTTGGTGTGTACTGAGTACAGATAACCTTAGCGACATTCTTAGAAATGCATTCTAGTATTTGTGTATGACTTTTTTTTGACAACCTCTTTGGGCTTTTTGTTTTTTTAAGGATTTGATAACTTATGCTCATAAACTTGAAATGTGGAACCTAGCTTATGTTTTTCTATAATTATTGAATTTGTGAATGATATAATGAAACAATCATTTGCCTTCTTTTCCCGTGTGGTTCTTTTAGAGTATGCTGATTCTGAAGTCAAATTTTAGTTTCATTGATGAATTAATTGAATTTGCAAGTTAGTGTGTCTGAGAAACCACTTTTATATACTTTTCTTCTTCACTGCAAGTAAAAATGACAATTTCAATCCAACTTTAAATGTGTTCTTATATAGTTTCCTTCTTTTGGACCCATTGCTATTTGACTTTAATGATGATATATTTTAATATAATGTAATCAAGATTTCCATGGTCAAGTTACATAGTAGACTTATGATCTCATAAACCCTACTTTTGAATCTTTAATTATATAAAGATTGTGGCTAGTGGAATGGAGGTCAAAATACTTTTTTATAATGTGCTTTAGAAACAGGCTTATATCATAGATAAAGATTTAGTACTTCCTAAGGTAAAGAAAGGTAAGAGAACATTATTTGTTAATAATAACTTTTTATTTTTTTAATTTTCTTAAAAATTATTTTATTTTTCCATTCAAAAATTTACACTTTCTCCCTTTCTTCCATTTCCCTCCTGCTCCCCCACTAACTTTCCTCCCTCTCCCTGCTTCCTTAAAAGAGGGCAGGGTACCCTGCCCTGTGGGAAGTTCAAGGCCCTCCCTGCTCCATCCTGGCCTAGGAAGGTGTGCATCCAAATAAACTAGGGTCCCAAAAAGGCAATACATGCAGAAGAGACAGTTCCCAGCACCATTATCGATGGCTTCTCAGTCCGCCCCCATTGGCAGCCACATTCAGAGAGTCCAGTTTGATCACATGCTCGTTCAGTCCCGGTCCAGCTGGATTTGGTGAACTCCTATTAGATCAGGCACACTGTCTCAGTGGATGGACTAACTCCTCGCTGTCCTGACTTCCTTGCTCATTTCTCTCCCTCCTTCTGCTCTTCAACTGGACCTTGGGAGCTCAGTCCATTGCTCTGATGTGAATGTGGGTCTCTGTCTCTATCTCCATCCATCGGACGAAATTTCTATGGTGATGATCAAGATATTCATCTATGTGACTATGGGACAAGGCTAGTTCTGGCACCCTCTCCTCTGCTGCCCAAGTACCTAGCTGGGGACAGCCCCATGGACACCTGGGATCCCCTCTAGAGCCAAGTCTCTTGCCAATCCTAAAATGACTCCCTTAATGTAGATATCTTATTCCCTTCCCCAATATCGACTCTTCCTCCATCTCCACCCTCCCACTCCCCCAAGCTTTACCCAGTCCTTCTCTTCTTCCTTCCCCTCTCCCCTTCACCCACCCCCACCTCTACCTCCACCCCTATCCCCACTCCCATGCTTCCAACTTTTGCCCAGCGATCTTGTTTGCTTCCAATTTCCAGGAGGATCTATGTATGTTTTTCTTTGGGTTCACCTTGCTCTTTGGCTTTGCTAGGCTTGTGAGCTATAAGCTTAAGGTCCTTTGTTTATGGCTAGGGTCCACTAATGAGTGAGTACATACCATAATCATCTTTTTGGGTTTGGGTTATCTCACTAAAGATAGAATTTTCTATTTCCATCCATTTGCATGCAAAATTCAAGATGTCATTTTTTTTTTTTTTTTTTTTTTTTTTACTGCTCAGTAGTACTCTAATGTGTATATATTCCACACTTTCTTTATCCATTCTTCCATTCAGGGGCACCTAGGTTGTTTCCAGGTTCTGGCTATTACAAATAATGCTGCTATGAACATAGTTGCACAAATACTTTTGTAGTAAGATTGGGCATCTCCTGGGTATATTGCCAAGAGTGGTATTTCTGGATCCTGAGGTAGGTTAATTCCCAATTTCCTGAGAAACCACCACAATGAATTCCAAAGTGGTTGCACAAGTTTGCATTCCCACCAGCAATGGATGAGTGTCCCCCTTACTCCACATCCTCTCCAGCATAGGCTATCATTGGTATTTTTGATTTTAGCTATTCTGACAGGTGTAAGATGGTATCTCAAAGTTGCTATGATTTGCATTTCCCTGATCGCTAAGGAAGTTGAACATAATCTTAAGTATCTTTTGGCCATTTGAACTTCTTCTGTTGAGAATTCTCTGTTCGGATCATTACCCCATTTTCTAATTGGGTTACTCAGAATTTTAATGTCTAGTTTCTTGAGTTCTTTATATATTTTGGAGATCAGACCTTTGTCTGATGTGGGGTTAGTGAAGATATTCTCCCATTCAGTAGGATGCCTTTTTGTCTTAATGACATTGTCCTTTGCTTTACAGAAGCTTCTCAGTTTCAGGAGGTCCCATTTATTCATTGTTGCTCTTATTGTCTGTGCCACTGGGGTTTTACATAGGCAGTAATCTCCTGTGCCCATGTATTGCAGGCTACTTCCCACTTTCTCTTCTATCAGATTCAGTGTGGTCAGATTTATATTGAGGTCTTTAATCCATCTGGACTTGACTTTTGTGCATGGTGATAGATAAGTATCTATTTTCATTCTCCTACAGGTTAACTTCCAGTTATGTCAGCACCATTTGTTAAAGATGCTTTCTTTTTTCCATTGTATACTTTTAGCTCATTTGTCAAATATGAGGTGTTCATAGGTTTGTCAATTAATATCCGGGTCTTTGATTCGATTCCATTGGTCAACATCTCTGTTTTTATGCCAATACCAAGCTGTTTTCATTACTGTAGCTCTGTAATAGAGTTTGAAGTCAGGGATGGTAATGCCCCCGGAAGCTCCTTTATTGTATAGGCTTGGTTTGGCTATCCTGGGCTTTTTGTTTTTCCAAATAAAGTTAGTTATTGTTCTCTCAAGGTCTATGAAGAATTTTGTTGGGATTTTGATGGGGATTGCATTGAATCTATAGATTGCCTTTGGTAGAATTGCCATTTTTACTATATTGATCCTACCAATCCAGGAGCATGGGAGATCCTTCCATTTTCTCATATCCTCTTCAACTTCTTTCTTCAAGGCCTTAAAGTTTTTGTCAAATAGATCTTTCACTTCCTTCGTTAGTGTTACCCCAAGATACTTTATGCTATTTGTGGCTATCGTGAAAGGTGATGTTTCTCTGATTTCCCTCTCTGCTTCTTTATCCTTTGTGTAGAGGAGGGCTACTGATTTTTTTGAGTTGATCTTGTATCCTGCCACATCACTGAAGGTATTTATCAGCTCTAGGAGTTATTTGGTAGAGTTTTTGTCACTTATGTACACTCTCATATCATCTGCAAATAACGAAAGTTTGGCTTCTTCCTGTCCAATTCAAATCCCCTTGATCTCCTTATGTTGTCTTATAGCTATTGCTAGAACTTCAAGCACTATATTGAAGAGATATAGAGAGAGTGGACAGTCTTGTCTTGTTCCTGATTTTAGTGGAATTGCTTTGAGTTACTCTCCATTTAATTTGATGTTAGCTGTTGGCTTGCTGTATATTGCTTTTATTATATTTAGATATGATCATTGTATCCATAATTTCCCCAAGACCTTTCTTATAAATGGGTGTTGGATTTTGTCAAATGCTTTTTCAGCATCTAATAAAATTATCATATGGGTTTTTTCTTTCAGTTTATTTATATGATGGATTACATTGATAGATTTTCATATGTTGAACCAGCCCTGCATCTCTGGGATAAAGCCTACTTGATCATAATGGATGATTTTTTTGATGTGTTCTTGGATTCAGTTTGCCAGTATTTTATTGAGAATTTTTGCATCAATGTTCATGAGTGAGACTTCTATGTAATTCTCTTTCTTGGTTGCATCTTTGTGTGGTTTTGGTATCAGGGTAACTATAGCTTCATAAAAAGAGTTAGGCAATGACTCTTCTGTTTCTATTATGTGAAACACATTAAGGAGTATAGGCATTAGCTCTTCTTGGAAGTTCTGGTAGAATTCTGCATTAAAACTATCTGGTCCTTGGCTTTTTTTGATTGGGAGGATTTGATGACAGTTTCTATGTTTTCGTTGAATGGCCAGAATGTTTAGGGTATTGGAAGGCATCTGTTTTCCCTTCCTGTGGTGTCTTGGCAGCCGGGCAGACACACTTACCCCTCCAGATGGATCTACTCTGATGATAAGTTTTTAATACAGCCTAACCTCAATTAATGTTGCATTTATAGCAACAGCCCATCTCTAATTTTGCCAAAATTGTTTTTGTGTCACAACCATTAAAACAGACCAAACTGTTTTGTTGTGTAAATCATATGCACTGTTTTTTACTCTGTGTTGGTGTAGGAGGGTTCTGTATTTGTGTGTTGCTTTCATTGGTTGAATAAAGAGACTGCCTTGGCCTTTTGATAGGGCAGCCCTTATGTGGGTGGAGGAGACAGAACAGAATTCTGGGATAGAGAAGGAATAGTCAGGGAGCGTCACCCGCCATGAAGCTCCCAGGTCAGACATGCTGAATCTTTCCAAGGTAAGCCACGACTCATGGCGACACAGATTATTAGAACTGGGTTAAACGAATATGTGAGAGTTAGCCAATAAGAATCTAGAACTAATGGGCCAGGCAGTATTTCGATGAATACAGTTTCTGTGTAATTATTTCGGGCATAAGCTAACCAGGTGCTGGGAACGCAGCACTCTTCTGCTTACTACACTATGTAAAACATAATTTATTGGATAGTAAATGCTCCTTTTCTTTCTTTTTTATTTTCCTTCTTTTTTCTTTTTATTAATTAGTTTCTTTAAATTTATTTTATACCTCTACCACAGTTTCCCTCTCCTCCTCCCCTTCATCCTCTCCTCTACCCCCATCCAGTCCTCTTCTGTTTCTGTTCAGAAATAGGCATGCCTCTCATGTTGTCAACAAAGCATGGAGTGTAAAGTTGATGTAGGACTAAGTTCCCCCTTTTATATTAAGGCTGGGCAAGGCAACCAGTATGAGGGATAAGTTCTTAAAAGTCAGCTCAAGCATTAGGGAAGGCCCTGATTCCACTGCTAGGTGTCCCACAAAGAGACCAAACTACACAACTGTCCCAGATATGTAGAGAATCAGTCCCATGCAGGCTCCCTAGATATTGGTCCAAAGTCTATGAGCTATTATGGGCCCAGGTTAGTTGTTTCTGTGGGTTCCATTGTGATAATCTTGACATCTCTGTCTTGTACAATCCCTCCCCTCTCTCTTCAACAGGATTCTCAGAGCTTGTTTGGCTTTGGCTCTCTGCAATTGTTTCCATCAGTTACTAGATAAAGACTCTCTGATGACAACTAGGGCAGTCACCAATCTGATTACAAGGGAAGGCCAGTTCAGGTACCCTCTCCACTATTGCTAAGAATCTTAGCTGGGGTCATTCTTGTGGATTCCTGGGAGTTTCCCTGGCACCATGTTTCTCCCTGACCCTGAAATGCCTGCCATTAAGACATCTCTTTCAATACTCTCCCCATCCATCACCCCCACCCCACCCAACATGATCCCTCATGGTTTCACCCCTTCTCCACTAGCACTGCCCTCAGTTTACCCAGGACTTCTCTTCTATTTTCTCTTCCCAGGAAAATCCATGCATCACTCTTTGAGCCCTCCTCTCTGGAACTGTGCATTGTAGCATGGTTATTATTCACTTTACAGCTAATATTCATTTTATGAGTGAGTTAAGTACCATGTTAGTCTTTCTTGATCTAAGTTACCTCATGAAGCTGAATGCCTTCTGTAAGGCTGAGGACACTGTCAATAAGACAAAAAAGCAGCAGAAAGAATGGGAAAAGATTTTCACCAACTGCACATCTGACAGAGGGACAATCTCCAAAATACATAAAGAACTCAAGAAACTAGAAATCAAACTACCAAATAAACCAATTAAAAATGGGGTACAGGTTTTAACAGAGAATTCTCAGCAGAAGAATTTCAAATGGCTAAGATACATTTAAAGAATTGTTCAACATCCTTAGTCATCAGGGAAATGCAAATCAAAGTGACTCTGAGATACCATCATACCCATGTCAGAATGGGTAAGATCAAAAATACTGATTACAGCTTATGTTGGAGAGGATGTGGAGTAAGGGACCACTCCTCCACTGCTGTTGGGAGTGTAAACTTGTATAGCCACTTTGGAAATTAGTATGTCAATTTCTTAGAAAATTGGAAATCAATCTACCTCAAGATTCAATTATGTTCATAGCAGCATTGTTTATAATAGTCAGAACCTGGAAACAACCTAGATGCCCCTCAACTGAAGAATGATTAAAAAAAAATGTGGTACATTTACGCAATGGAGTATTACTCTGCTGCTAAAAAACAATGACTTGAAATTAGTAGGCAAAAGGATGGAACTAGAAAAAAAAATCATCTTTATTGTCCTATTCCCCTCACCATATTCACATTTACTGTGAAGAAAAGATAATAACAATATCTGACAGCTATGACCTCCTTTTTTCAGATTTCAAGTATCAGGTGGAAGGAAAATACTCAGTTTAGTCATAAATATAACATCATCCATCCACACAATAAAATCTGATTTTGACTATAATCTATGACATTTTGAAAGGCTTTAACAACAGTTCATATTATCATCAGTTGGTATAACCTTATGAAGGAAAAATTTTATCTACACATCAGGAACCACAAAACTGCTCCTAGGTAAGCCAATATGCTATATTATTAATTTTTAAATATTATTAATTTTTCCCTCCAAGAAAATTATTAAAACAATAAATCAAATAACATTTGCTTAAATATATATTATAATACTATTTACATTATTAAGAGTTGAACAAAAGTAAAATTCCCAATGATTGATAAATGGTCTTGTATGATGCATTCTTCTTCAATTTGATGTACATTAAAAAGAATAAAATGTTGGTCAAATTATTGCAATACATATGTCTAATGTAATGTGTCTTATGCATTTATAAAATAAAATTGTACCTTTTAATGCTTATGATCATGAAAATATTCATAGAGAGAAGAGTATAAAACAACAAAGATATATAAAGTATGAAAGTAAGAACAGGATTATAGGTAATGTCTTCATTTTTATTTACTCTTCTCTTTCTCCTTTCTTTCCTTTCCTTGTTTGCTAGTCCCTATAACATCATTGGGCAGTTTTTTGCCAAGTAGTAAAAATTGAAATGCCAATGAATTTATAATATCTCCTTTAATTGCAATGTGTTATTAAAAAGTTGCTTATTATATGTGTTATGAAATGGTAAATTATTAGCTTTATAACATCAAACAGTATCAATTGTATAATTAAACACCCAATGTTGAGAGATGTATAAATATTACTTTAATTTTTTTATATAGTTATATTCATATTTTGTGTCATTGTGTTTGGATTAAGACAAGAACCAGCCAGGCAACTATTCACATGGTATGAACTAGCACTTGATGAAACAAACTGTTATTAGACAAATTATTCTCATAGCTATATAACATTAAATTAAACTGGATAATACAGTAAATCCTGTTTAAGAAAAGCAGCTCAGACAATAATCATATTTGCAAATCATACATATTTTCCAGGCAAGCTATAATGTTTTCAATTTAAATCTATTGAAAAATATTTGAAGACTATATTCCAAACATCTGTAACATGTCTTATGTCAAACTCTCCTAATTGCCTGTGGTTATTTTGAAATCTCGTTAGACATTCTCAGTTTAAGAGCAGGGATGGCACAAAATGTTTTCTTGGCAAAAGAGCCAAAGACCTGGATGTCAAGTAAAGTCTGATATAGTCTTTTCCATTGACTTTGGAAAACTTTAATCACTTCCCTATAACCTACATATTTTAGCATGAAATCAAAGAAGAAATATAACCTTATGGGCTTTTTTATTTCCAGTATTACATACTGGAATTCCAAAAATTAGCTTATTTTGGTTCAACCCTTGCCAGTGATGAAATAAATGATTGCTTACATAGTTTGTAAAAGAGATCCTGGCCCCAAAAGTGACTCTTTTTGGTCTTAGACATGAAAAATATTTCAAGGTCTTGAGTGAATCAAAACATACTACTTTCAGAAAGGACCCAACTTGATCTGATCAGCTATGTGGTTTCTGGTTAGGTTTGTGGCTTATGGTTGTTGGATCCACAATATGAACATGGGGCATTGGAAAACTAGTCACTGTGCTTATGATGGAACTACATTGGGAAGAAATGGAAACACTGTCACAGTACTATTTTTTTTCAAAACACTGTGTTTTCCTAAGACTTCTCAATCCAAAAATGTTTTACAAAATCAACAATGTTGTGACAATTTTGAGCAGCAGCCTGTGAAAAAAACATATAAAACAGGTAGATTGGGGCTGCAGAGATTGCTCAGCAGTCAGATGCTCTTCCAGAGGACCTAGGTTCAATTCCCAACACCTACTTGGCAGTTCACAACCATCTGTAACTCCAGTTCCAGAGGACCAAACACCCATGGCAAACATTAATGCACATAACAATAAAATAAAATAAAACAGGTAGATTTGGAATCTCAAAAATATTAAAGCTATCTCATGGACTTTTAAATCAAGAGAGTCAGTTATACTTAATTAGGCAAATTATCTTCAATATAGTTGTATCACTTTGGCTCAAATCCTCCTGATTTATTCCAGTTTAGCTTTGTTGTAAAGCAAACAGCATTTAAAAAAAAACAAAAAAAATCATTTTTTACCTTATATAGTGACAGTAAGTTCCTGATTATCTAGAAAAAGGAATTATTTAGTATGAGAATTGAGCAATTTTTCTCAACTGGAAAGTTTAGTATGAATTTTTCTTTCTAAAATAATTGTATGAATATTCTAAGATATAGTAGTTATTATCTGCATTTTCTACCTCTGCATATAATAGCTTAACTACTAATTTACACAGCTGAGACTCAGCAGAATGGATTGTTGTAACTAATCACAGCCAGTTAAAATGACTACATTTCATTTTTGAAAAATTATGCACATTTTACAAAAGGCAAAAGGCAAAGATACATTATACAATGATTTGATCTTGAAAATAGCTATACAAAGAAGTTGAGTGGTAAAATGGGATAATCTTAATTTTTACTGTTTTATTACATTTACTCATGCATGAGTGTTTGCAAAGGTGAATATGCACATGACACTGCATACGTATGGAGGCCAGAGGAGAACTGTGGGAGTTAGCTCTCCATGTGGGTTTTGGGAATTGAATTTAGGACAACAGACTTGGCAGTAAACATCCTTACCAGCTGCACCATCTCTGTGGCCCTAATATTTGCTTTTATATTATAAAATTTATGCGAAGGATTGGTGTAGGAGGTTCTGTCTATGTATTGCTTTCATTGGTTTATAAAGAACTTCTTTGAGCCTACAGCAGGGAAGAACAGAACTAGGCTGCATGCAGGGAAGAAGAAGGGCAGAGTCAGGGAGACACCATGGATATACTGCCGGAGATAGACATGCTGGAACTTTGTTGGTAGGACATGATCTTATTGTGATACACAGATTAATAGAAATGGGTTAAATTAAGATGTAAGACTTAGCCAATAAGAAGCTAGAGCTAGTGGGTCAAGTAGAAATTTAATTAATATGGTTTCTGTGTGATTATTTTGGTTCTTGGTGGCCGGAACAAACAAGTGGCCTCCTTCTACAAATTGGTGCCCAACGTGGGGCTAAATCCACTTAAAACCTGAGATTTTTTAAAAAGCAATTCTAGACACAAAAAAAAAATACAGAGTTTAACAGAACTTCTTGTTGTTTGCTGGTGGTATGGCACAGCTCCTTTAAGAGAAATTTTCCTGATTCTGCTGTAACAGGAAAAAAAGCTGCAACCATTTTAAAATGCTGTCTGGGCTATAATGCCAGAGCAAACCCTGACTCTTTCAGGCAGGAGGTCCGGCCACAGAGCATTCAAATGGTGTTGTGAGCAGACTGCTGTAGCTTGCTTAATGGTGGTGTGGACTGGCTGTGTGCCTAGAAGTGGTGTGGTGTGCATGGCTCAGAGGTATGAGTGGCTCTGCCATGCTGGACTTAGTGAGGCAAGCAGACACTGACGTATTACCCGAGCAATGACACAGCTTAAGTTTTTAAGAAGCTCTTAGCATTTTAAGAAGTGTTCCTAGACAGTAAAGAATTACAGATACACAGTAGGACAGATTTAGACATAAAAGACCTATAAATTGGTCATAGTGTTGGATAAATGTACATAGGCTTGAAAGAGAAAAGAAAAAGAGTATAGAGAGTCATAAAATAAAGTTAATGCTTTGAAAAATCAGTAAAGTCTTTAAAGAGACAGAGTACAGACAGTCATAGATTAAAGGAGCAAAAATAATAAAACAAATATTAAAAAGTAATAGAGTAAATACAAGCCACGTAAAGATGGCAAATTCACAGAGAGTCTGGATTATGTATATTATTGTGTTTTCTTTGAATTTTTTGACTGTGAAGGAGCTAAGTACAGAGAGACATTTCATTGTATGGGCTGCTAAGCTAAACCAGCATGTATATTATAAAGGTATCACGACTTTCAAATTTGGATCTAAGGATATGTTGCTTTGGAAAAGTTCTTCTCTTGTTTCCACAGAAGATGAGAACCTGTGGATTGCTTCAAGACCAATATGGTTTCATGGAACAAGACCTCCTGAAATGTTGCAGTAGACATCCCCACGGAGAAAAATACTTTGCCCAATAAACAGCAGCAAGTAGTTTGGCGATAACTTCGCCCATATTCCCAAATATTGTCTATAAATATTTCTTTATATTTAAAGGGAAATATGATATAGAAATGAATGATTTGCATTGGTATGGATCTTGGTTGATTGATACAAATTTAAGGTCAGTTTTTTTATACTGTATATGTATATTTCTGCCCTTGATTAAGGTATTGTGTTTGTGTAGTTCATTTAAAAATGTGAGGTATAATTAAGAAATATAGGTTAACAATCATCTATAATTGTCAATCTTTTAGTCATGTTAGTTAGATTTTCTAGATATATAGAAATATATTTCCGTTAGATAGGTATTCTTCAATTCCAGAGACCTTCAGAATATGGCATTTAAATGCTTTAAGAAATTAGGACTTTTCATGACAGTGAGACACATCTGCTCCTGGCAACACCAAGCTACTTCAAGAAGGTGATGGGCATTGAAGAGGCCCCTTATTGAGTTGGTTAGTCATTTGGGCAAGAAACTGCTTTTGCCTGAACTGCTTCACTGGACATGCATGATCCACAGAGAATGATTGCTGAACTTGCCTAAAGGTGAAATCATCCTTCGGGGTTCCTGCTTCATGAAAGAGTCTGAAAGACGTCCTACAGGATACAGAAGAAAGTAACTGGCAAATGGCCAGTATAGGCAGAACTGTCTTTGAAATTTCCTGCTTTGTGGAAAAGTCTGCTGGATACTATGGACCTGTAGGCTAAATATGGATACTCCAATGGTACAGAATAACTTTGGGTGACTGTCCAGGCAGTGAGATGTCTCTGTCAATTCTAGAGTTTTGGAAGTTGCCTTCAATGTACTTCCTGTTTACTTAGGTAATATTATATCCTTCTGCAGTCTTTGATGGAGTTGAAGAATTTATAGTTATAGTTTTCCTTAGTTATGATAAAAGATAAAGTAGCTATAAATATTATAACTGTAATTCTTGCTTGCTTGATAATTGTTTTGTTATATGTAATTTTACTATGTTAAAGTTAAAGCCTTCCTTTTTGTTTAAACAGAAAAGGTGAAATGGTGTAGGAGTTCCTTCTGTCTATGTGTTGCTTTCATTTGTAAATAAAGAACTACTTTGAGCCTATGGCAGGGAAGAACAGAACTAGGTGGGAAAAGCTAGGCTGTATGCTGGGAAGAAAAAGGGTAGAGTCAGGGAGATGCCATGGATCCACGGCCAGAGGTAGACCGTACCGAATCTTTGCTGGTAAGCCACTGCCATGTGGCGATATACAGATTACTAGAAATGGGTTAAATTAATATAAGAGTTAGCCAATAAGAAGCTAGAGCTAATGGGCCAAGCAGTGATTTAATTAATACTGTTTCTGTGTGGTTATTTCTGGGCTAAGCTAGCTGGGTGGCTGTGATGAACAAGCGGGTCCTCCTCCTACATAGTATAACATTTTAAAAATGAAATGTAAGAATGAAATGATTATTTTATACAAGCACCATAACATTGACTGTGAATTTTTGCAACTACAGTGTATTTTCTGTATACTAGACTTGCATACATTTAATATTGTCCAAACTAAGTAAATATAATAAGGAAAAAATAAAATAAAAAATAAAAAAATAAATTTACTTATACATTTTTATTCACAAGTAAAATGATCATTTCTTTACCTCTGTAACTTCCTACAAATAGTACTATTAGCTATGTCCAAATACATAATGTGTGCAGGATATTTCTTATTGAAACCACCACGCTATGAAGAAACCTCAGGACAAAAGTAGTTGGCAACCCTGATACCAATGCACAATATTTTGTTTCTTTCAGTCTTATTGCTGTATTCATTGTTTATTCTCTCTTGTCCCTGTACTCTAACTTCCTTTGTTTATCACTGCTTATTTTTAAGC
Source organism: Ondatra zibethicus (assembly GCA_004026605.1). Classification (NCBI taxonomy): domain Eukaryota; kingdom Metazoa; phylum Chordata; class Mammalia; order Rodentia; family Cricetidae; genus Ondatra; species Ondatra zibethicus. The sequence goes on along the minus strand of PVIU01002759.1, from coordinate 93,397 downwards.
TGCCTTATTCTTTCTACAGCAAAAGCTGAATGAATGTAAATGAATAGTCAGAGCAAAACTATACATATATACTACAGTCTGTGTGAAAATTAAGGTGTGTTTAGTTTGACTTGGGGAAGACTCCATGTTCTAAGCACACATCTGTCAGGAAACTCATCATTACCCCTTTTTCCATTAGCTGTTTAGGTTTCTAGCAGAGAATCATGAGATATAATTGCAGCTTCTCAGAAGAATATCTCTAGGCTCCTCTTATCCACCTCAGGGTTTGTAACCATCCAGTGAAAAGTTGGATCGTAGATAACTATTGTTCAGTTTAAGAAAGCACAGTGAGTGCCACATGGCACATAGCACAGTTTGACAGGAAAGAAGGCATCAAAATTCCCATTTCTTAAATGAGTTCATTTTCCTCTTCCAGCCTTTTCTGGTGCTTGGAGTCATTGTTGTTCATGGACTAAACTATTCCATGATGTCTGGAAGTATTCACATGTGAACCAGGTGCAGAAAATGGAGACATTTCAAGATTTCATAATAATTACCTTTGTTTTCCTTTTCCATTTTGAAAACCTTTTGCTTAAAACCCTGAATGGGTATTATTCAATCTTAAACACCTCTGTAATTAAAAAAAAATCCGAGTTTGCTAGATTATATTTAAAAATTAAAAATCCCCTTTTAACCTTATTTTTTAACAACTAATTTTTTTAGGGATCAAGTTTTAGTGTACATAAGGGAATACCATACTGACATGTTTAAAGTTGGCTCCAGTAAAAGAAAAGATGAGTTGAATAGTTTTACTGATTCAGCTCTTTGTGAATGGATCTGAAATTTAGAAAATGCAGCTACATTTATAGCACTGAGCAATTTTTACAGCAGCCCAGTGAGATACACTCAGCCTGAGCTGTGCTGTTATTTCACAGATTAAGGAATTAGTGTGAAAATCCAGAGCTGTCCAACATCAGGAAAGTTTGGTCTGCACACTATTTTCACTTTTTAAATTATAAAACCAAACCAAACTCACAGGTGACCCAATCACAGGTTTCACTGTTGTGCTTTCTGTCGTCTATGAAAATGCTGAAACCCTTAGAGTAATGTTGAATGTTTTCTTTTCTGGCATTAGCCATACTCTGCCCCCTAAATGTCTCTGCCACCTGTTCCTTCTTTCTGTCACTTTATAATCACCAGACCTCTTTTGCCTTGATTCCTTGGGCCCTACTTGAAGTAAACATGATCACCTTGCTATGAATTTTATATGATTTCAATAGTAATTTTCCAGCAGAGGTGTCTCTTTAACACACACATTCAAGGTCTCTCCTGCTGTAATATCTACAATGATTTCAGTATACACAAAGGCTCAAATTTCTTATGTTGCAAACTTGTCTCTCAATCATTGTTAGTATAAATAATAGTATTTTCTTTTGCACTGCACATTTCCAGACTATTATTTTCATCACAGCTGCCATATTATGCTGGTCATTTTCCAAAAGCATTATGCAGTGCACAGTTGCTGGGTCAAGGTACTCATGGCATTCCTAAACTTCATTTTTAAAATTTTTAGTTAAAGTATACCTCAAGTAAGAAACGCTCCTATTTTTCCAACTTGAATTTGTACTGCAATGTTCCATGACTTTTGGTTCAGTTTCCATTGTGACACTCACTGGACTTGGTCTGTCTTCCTTACAAGTTCTGGAGGTCTTTATTGATACTTCTTGATTTTCATTTCAGCACTCTGCAAATTAGTACTTACATACTAATTACCTAAAAAAGCTTTTAAAAAATGGCTCCTAGGCACACAAAAGGGGAATCAATTAGAGCTTCTTGGTAGTTGCATTTTTTTTCAGATAGACTCTGTTGGTGGCAACCAGAGGCACAACTCCTTTAAAAGAGAAGGCTTCCTGACTCAGTATTAGCAGCAAAAACTGCATGACTTCTTTAAGAGCCAGCTTTCTGGTTCCTGCTGGCAGCACGAACTCTGGTTCTTTCAGGAGGTTCTGTACTTAATTGGGGTTTGTGATCAGCATGCTACTAGTTGCTTAATGGTGACATAGGCATGCTGTGTCCCTGGAGCTGGGTTGGTGAGCATGACTCACAGAGGTGGTGAGTGTACCACTGCCATGTTTGACAGGGTAGAGACAACATGCAGGGCCATGGACAACAATTGGTCCTAGCCACACCCACTTAGCACTTAGAATGAAGAAAAAGGTGCTGCTGGTCAGAAAATGATTAGAGATACACAATACAGATGGATTCAGGTAAAAATAAACCTCTGAACAGGTCACACTGTGTTTGAAAAATGTACATAGGTTTGGGAGAGAGGAAAAAGAGTATAGACAAGAGTACAGAAAGTCATAGATTAAAGGAGTAAACATAATAAAATAAATATTAAAAAGTATAGAGTAATAAAAGGCAAATAAAGATGGAAAATATACAGAGAGTCTGGATTACGTATACTATTGTATTTCTTTAAATTTTTGACTGTGAATTAGCTAACAACAGAGAAACATTTCATTGTATAGGCTGCTAAGCTAAATCAATATATATTTTTTAAAGGTATTTTGACTTCAAAAATTGAGTCTAAGGATATGTTACTTTGGAAAAGAGGTTCTGCTATTTTTTTTTTCCACAGAGGATGGGAACTTGTGGATATCTTCCAGACTAATGTGGTTTTAGGGAACAAAGAAGACCCCCCCTGGAAAGTTTATGTGAGTTAAATTACTTCACCCAACAAAAATCAGGAAGCAGTTTGGAGAAAACAATGCCCAAATTCCCCAAATTATTGCTTATAAATGTTTGTTTTCATTTAAAGGGGCATATGATATATAGAGATGAATATTTTACATTGGTTATGGATCTTGGTCTATTGGTACAAATTTAAGGTCAATTTTGTTAAAAGAGTATTTCTACTCTTGTTTAAGGTATTGTGTTTGTGCAACATTTAAAAATGTAATGTGTAATTAAGAAATACAGATCAATAGATAGTTATCTTTAATAGTCAAATTGTAGACATGTTAGGTTTTCTAGATGTAAAGAGATATATTTCAGATGGATAGATATTCTTCAAATATTTCAAAGACCTACAGAATATGACATTCAAAAATATTTAAGAACTTAGACTTTTCTTGACATTGAGACTTGTCTGCTTCTGCCAGCACCAATTACTTCAGAGAGGTTGATGGACATTGAAGAAACTTGTTACAGAATTTGCCTTCAATATGATAAGACTAGCCATTTAGGCATGAAACTACTTTTTCTCAGACTTCTTTATGGGATGGTGTATGAACTGGACATGCAGGACCCACAGAAAAGTGTCTGCTAAATTTTCCAAAAGATGGGATGGTTCTTCAGGGTTCCTGCTTTACAGGAGATACTGCCAGACATTTTACAGGGCACATAAGAAAGTAACTGATAAACTTTGTCATTACAAGGCAGAACAGACCTTCAAATTTGCTGCTTTGTGGAAAAGTCTTTTGGATACTATGGGCCTGTATGCTGAAGATGGATGCCTCAATGTTACAGAAAAACTTTGGGTGACTATTCAGGCAGCAGGATGTCTCTGTCAATTCTAGAATTTTAGAAATTGCTTACAATGTATTTCCTGTTTATTTAGATAGTATTATATCCTTCTGGGGTCTTTAAAAAGTTGAAGACAGATAGTTATAGTTTTCCTTAGTTATAATAAAAGATAAATTAGATATGAAATTTTAGACTCACAAAGATAAAATAGATGATAGAATATTTTCTTTAATTTTGTCAGATACAATTTAACTAAATAATATAAGTGTAATTATTGCTTGATACCTGTTTTGTTATATGTAATTTTGCTATGTTAAAGTTAAAATCTTCCTTTTTAATTAGACAGAAAAGGGGAGATGATGTGGGATATCCTTCTTTATATGTGTTGCTTTTATCGGTTGATGAATAAAACTGTTTGGGCCAATGACCTAACAGAGTAAAGCCAGGTGGGAAATCTGAACAGAGATATAGAGAGATTAGGTGGAGTCAAGGAGATACCATGTAGTTGCCAAAGAAGATGGGCACCAGAACCTTACCAGTAGGCCACAAGCTTGTGGTGATATACAATGAATAGAAATGAGTTAATTTAAGATATAAGAGCTAGGAATATGCTTGAACTATTGACCAAGTAGTGTTGTAATTAATATAGTTTTTGTGTGATTATTCAGGTCTGAGAAGCCAGGAACAAATTCATATTTTCAGCTGAGAGAGAGAGAGAGAGAGAGAGAGAGAGAGATCAAGGAGAAATTTTCATTTTACTTAAGATTTTGCCCTTACTTCTTTTTCTCAATAAAGGAGATATATTTATAATAAATAGAAATATGCTTGAAATGAGATTTCAGACAGAGGACTCTGCATGTAAAGCCTTTCTGTGTTCATGGGCACATTCTGTAGCTTGGCCTGGACAAAGCAGAAGAAAGAAGGAGGATGAGAAAATAGAGGGAGAATTTTATATAATCACTATTCTTTAATGGACTAAATTCTGATATGGAAGTTAGTCTTACATTTTTAAAGCAAAAATCTGAGTAGAACATGCTGTGTTGGGAAAAACTAGTAGCAACGTGCTGAGTGTTTATGGACAAAACAACTTCCTGACAGTGTCAATTATCAACAGCATCAGTGAGCAAAAACAGGAGACAGTGGACCAGGGGAGAGCACTAGGGTGCAGAAAAATCCCCTTAGACATGCACATTCTCCTGCTGTCTCTGTATTTAAGCTCTAGTCATTGTCCTTTAAAAGTTCAGGGTTTGTCTTTAGAGATGACATCCCTTTGGGATTATGGGAAGTCCAGAAGGAACTTATGGCCAAGGGTGAGAAGGCTCATGATCTGCTAAAAGGTGAATCCCAAAGTATATTTACACCCTAAGCCTTGTGAAGATGTTGACTTTCCATGCAAGTTCCTGGGTCTCCTTATTACTTTGAATTTTTTATTCTGTCTTCTCTTGCGATTTCCACTGAACACATTTTATTAGGTGCAATAGCTGGATCCTGCTGTCTCTTTCTCTATGTCTGGAGTCAGCTTATGAATGAGGGCAATTGAACCTCCACAGCATGGCTGGGAGAAAATAAATCTAATGAATTCAGGCTGTGAGGGGAGAAGCTGTTCTGGGGCATTCGCACTGGGAACAGAGAAGAAAGGAGACAGTCAGCTGCTACCTGGCAGCCGTCTGGAGCCAGGCTGTCGTCTGGGCTTGGGTTTCCTGCTGGAGTCAAGCAGGCCTTCTGTTACATAAGGCCTTGGTGGCTGCTCCAAGGCAAAGCCACTGTCTATGGGACACACCCAGGTCTGCTCTCAGGAGTCCTAGTTCATTTTAACAAACCACTCCTGTTAACGTGTCTTCTTTTTGTTTAAAAAAAAATCTGACCATGCCCTTGCCTAGGTATTCTGCTTCCAGGGAAAGTGAGACAGAACCACTATGAGACTACACTACAGGGACTGCAGTGTTTTAGCAGGTGAACTTCCCAGATAAATCAGGAGGAACCATTAATCACTACAAAAAAAGTACTTAAAACCAAGGTCCAAAATTCCAGAAAAGCATCACCTACATAGTCTCAGGAGAACAAGGTGAATGCTACTCAATATTTATTAGCCAAAGCCACAAATAAGAAGCATTAATATAGCATTGGATTGCTGAAATAAGAGGCAAAATATTTAGTAATGGCTTGCAGCACAACTAACCAACTCAAATGAATGCTAGCAATGAATAAGGCCTTGATCTACTTAGTGAGTGTTGATGGACAGTCAGCCTTATCATTAAGGTTTAATGCACTCAATCTTAAAACCTGGTGCTGACTGGCATTGGTCAAATATTGACTTTGATTATATCACTTAAGTGAATCTTTATTTTATTTTTTTAAGTGAATCTTTAAATAACATTATGACATACAAAAATTATTTGTATTTTGCAGAAGAAAGCATTCATGGCAAAACAATTTGCTTTGCATCATGGCACAAAGTAAATGTCAAGAGCATCAACTGGTCACCTCTCAACTGCCTAAGATAGTTGTTGCCTCCACTATACTATTTGTAATGATGGATGGGACTCCTAAAAGTTTAATCTGGGAGAAGCAGACTATGAGGGAAAACGTCCTCCTTTGTTCTTGTTCGTGTGGTAGATTTTCCTATTTAATCTATGGCACACAGCTAAGGACATTTGCATAAGAGAAATTCAAACCTACTTGAACCAGTACAGTTGAGAGCAGGGAGTCTCTTGCAGTATTAATTCATTTCATATATATTCACGCAGTATGAACTACGTGTTAGCCTTTCAGGGAATAATCTTAAAGTCTATTTCACATCTAACTGTGCTGCCCATCATTGATGTCTTTGAAGCAGTATTTGTACTTTTTTATATTTCCTTGCTTGACTGTTTCACGTCCTTTCCCAGTTGTAGCCAGGAGCAATGTGAAGACTTTGAAGGAGGGTTTACAACCTTGTTTTTCTTTTACTAATCTCGCACACTGTTCTCATCGTCAGTCCGATTTGGCTATTGACATGGTGACCAGCTGGAAGGTTTGCTCAGAGATTCAACAGTAAAAGAAAGCAACAAAAGAAAACACAAAGGACAAAGCGTTCAGAACAAGGAGGTTTCTTCCAGAAAAGTCTACAAAAAGGAATTAAATTCTTTCAGTGCTCTAATAGAGAAGGAGTTTTCATCATAGAACAAGTGTAGGGTATTTTTTAATTGTTAGGAAAAGGGGGGAGGCATATATAGTTTACTCTGTGATTCTTCCCCTTGGCCTTTCAATGGTTCCGTCTTTGATATCTTTCAGGTATATAAAACTTTTGTTTTGTTTTGTTTTGTTTGTTTTCTAGACAGGGTTTCTCTGTGTTTCTTTGGAGCCTGTCCTTTCTGGAACTAGTTCTTGTAGACAGGCTGGTCTCGAACTCACAGAAATCTGCTTGCCTCTGCCTGATGAGTGCTGGGATTAAAGGCATGCGCCACCACTGCCTGGCTAAATAAAACTTTTAGCAGAACACATGTGCACATTATCTAAACTCTATCATTGACTGAACACTCACATCTTCCAAGAATGAGTTTTGAACAGCCTTGTCCAAATAAAATTGGCACATCCTTTTCTGTATCCTTATTCTCACATTCTTCAGTCTGACTTTCAGCAATGAGTCAACATGAGATGACATACTTTGAATGCCTGGGGTTGGAACCTGTCTTTTACACATATTATCTTACTTTAGCCACTTACTTAACCTCACTGATCTCCAATGGAATTCGTAAGAAAATTGGAGTTAGAATAATAATAACAATAACACTATTTTTGAGAAAAATAAAAATATTTTTTCTCAAAATTTCATTGAACGTCTGGTATAGTACATGTCACAAGAGGCCTTACATTGACTCTAGAAATTGTGTATCTGTTTTTGTAAAATTTTAATATTTTCAATTGTACATTTAAATGTCTTAATGATACACAGTTGTCCTCATTTATAGGGTGTTTGTGATGATTCATGTATATGGCACATAGCGATGAAATCAGAGTTATAGGTATTCCCCACTCCCTACACATTCACTCTTTTCTTTATGTTGATATGCTTCAAATATTCATCTCTGAACTCTTTATACATCACTGTGAACAAGTCAGCCACCATCCTGTGGAACACTAGTGAATTCTTCTTCTGTGCAAATGTATTTTATTATATATTCTGTGCAAATGTATTTTATTATGTACTTTGTTTTTTAAGAGCATTATTCACTATATGTATAGCAATAACATTTGAATATTAAATAACACTGTAATAAAATAATTTATTATAGTTTTAAACAGAAGGAAAAAAGACAAATGTTTTAGCTTACAGAATCCTTCCCCACAAATAAATTTCTTTTTAACTCAATTATTCTGAGTCAACATTTCAAATGTATTCAGTGACTAGCCATGTCAAATTCTTAGTTTGTTAATGGTCAATGAATTTAAAAAGAAAGGTCAATTTTCATAATTATAGTCTAAAAGGAAGAACACAAGCTGGACTATTTTGGATGCAAAAATGACTATTGCTACTTTAATACACAGGAAGTTGAATTCACAGATTATCCCAAAGAACAAAAAAAATATGACAGAGTTGAAACTCAAATTATAAAAGGAAATAGGTTTACATCCTCTTTCATGACTAATGTGTCCTATCAATTGGCAACTAGGTTAAAACAGGAGTCCCTGAAAACATAAATAAAATAACATTATACAGATTGCTAGGTATGTTATATATTATCTGGAATTTCTACTTTTAAGGGGAATTTTGTTTGGTTGTGATTCTTTCTTCTTTGGGTAAATGATTGCTTCCTCTTAGATTATACTTTTGCTTTTTAGCTCTACACATACATCAAATTTACCCTGTGCCAAAAATGGTAAGAGGTATCAGGGATGATGTCAGACAGTGCTCATGACAATCAGCCCATCGTGTGATGGGACTTCTACGAGGGAATACAAATTCACCAATTGTTTTCCATTATTTAGGCCATTTCTGGAGCAACACTGATGGTTCATTACAGAAGATATTTACTATCTCATCAATAAGACCAACTCATGATTGACATCAAACCTAATTTCCTATGCAATTTCTTTGTAAGTAGGCTAAGCTTTGCTTCAAACACAAGCCAGTTATAAATATATAAAGATAAGCATTATTACTATAGTAAATGAAATGGCAGTCGCTGTTGCAATACTACCATGGCTATTGATCATTCACTTTAGGATACCCCCTTTACAGCTGTTTCGTAAGAGTTATCTCTTCTAATAAAATGAACGTAAGGACAAAGAATTAAGATACTTGCCAAGTGGGAAGCAACAGATAAATGAGAAACCCAGTGCTACTGGATTAAGGGTTGATGTCAGTCATTGTATTATTTGGCTCTGTTACTGAACATTATCTTCCCACTGGGACAGTGACTCAAAGCATCTACTTTTCCTAATTGAGGCACAGCCCTGGAGTGAGCTCCATAACTCAAGCTCAAAACAGTATCTTTGCTTTTACTTAATGGTACTTTTGGTAGATTGTTAGCCTCATTTTTATTTCTGTACCTCTTAAGTATACTGTGAATACCCATTTAATAAGGTTGTCATGTAAACTGGATTGCATTTTATGCAAAGACCTGGCATTTAGAAGTCTAATAAATAATTCATGTCATGTTTATAAATGTTTGCATCCATACAAATTGTATTGTATGAGATTTACTTCTTTTAGAACTGTGATAGCTGACATCTGTAATCTGAGATTACAGACTCAAAGTTTAGGCAAAAATAATTAAGACATCTCAATGTTTACATATAGACAAAATGGAAAAATATATACTCTATCTATATAATCATAATATCACTGACATGTTGTATGCATTCAACACCTACTGCATTGAAAACTACAAAATATTAGAAATAGAAAGTTAAGCATTCCTTGATGCATTTTAGTTGAAAAACATCATTGTATTTTAGACTTTGTTTTCTAATAAAATAGTTATGTTTATTTTTTCCTGACAGTGTTTAAGTTGATTTTTTTCTAGTAAGCAAATTTAAAGAAAAATTCCATTGTTTTATGACCAGTGTGTGACTGTTGCTTTGGATGGAGACAAATACTTGGAAAGGAGTACAGCGTTCATATATCTTGCTTTTCAAATGAAGATCCTGTGTGATTTTCTGTGGCTTACTCTCCCTTAGCTCTTCTGCTGATCTTTCTACACTAAGTTCCTGCTTCAAGATCTACCCAATATACTCAGGAGAAAATGTTAACTAACTTTTAGTCTTTCACAACCAAGCTTTTATGCAAAGACACTTAGGATTCAGTAGTTTGCTCTGGTTTACTGTTTGAGGCAAGATTTTATTTACATATCCTGGGCTGATCTCTAACTTGCTATGGTCCTCTTGTTTCAGTTCTGTTAGTGTTTGTTTTACTGGCAAACACCACCATGTCCCACTAGAACTCAGTATTTAGCATCAGAGTATTGTATGAAGCTTCTACAGATAATGCTAATGACAGAAAGAACTTTAAGCTTGTAATAAATGACCTAACATTCTACTTCAAGAAAATAAACAAGTCTGTCTGATAAGTTGACTCTTATCATTCTCATTATTAAAATATTTCAGACATTTAATGATGCTTGCCCAATTAATGGCAACCATAATTTAAATAAGTAATATGTGCCAATAATTCGCACACAGTAGAGATTCAAAGTTATTATTTCCTAGGTTTAATATAGCCATGCTTCTTATCTGTAAATTATCATAGACTTTGACTTTTGAATAGGTCCTGGTTAGGTTGGTGCAGCAATCATAAAGCATAAATTCTAACTGATTTAACCAATCCTCAGTTAAAAAAAAATAATTTTCTACCAAGCGGATCTCTGTGAGTTCGAGGTCAGCTTGGTCTATAAGAGATAGTTCCAGGACAGGCTCTAAAACTACAGCAAAACCCTGTCTCAAAAAACCAAAAAAAATTTGTTTTCATAAATGAGAGCATTTATTTTCAGAGATGTAGATTAAGGAGGGACTGGTAGGTAGTGTTTTGTAAAGATGTCTCATTCTGTATTCTGTTGTTGCTTTTATAATTAAAAATTTTGAGAATTTAATACATGAATGCTGTATTTATGCTTTCTCTATTGCTTCTCCCCCTTCAACTCCTCTATTATGCCCTCCACTCTCTTTCAAGTTAATAATATTTTCTTAAGTTATATATATATATATGTATATGTGTACACTACACACATGTATATACATACACACACACACACACACACACATATATATATATATACACACACACATATGCGTGTGTGGGGTATCTTCAGCTTTAGAACTTTTCCTTCAAATTATGGCAGACAACCAAGGGCAATGACAATAGCCTAAATTTTGGGGGAAGTCTTGAAGTTTCTCATGAATGGCACTTGAGTTTTGTTAGATATTCTATGACTCTTTTGGGAAGTATTGTCAAATCAAACTACATAATTTTATTCAAATACATATACACACATATATACATATATAGTTGTATACAAAAACATGTATATTACAAAATAATATTTTTTCTGTGGCTTTTACAAACATCCTTGGTGCTATCGATCCCTCTGTACTGCTTTCCCTCTCTGCCTCCCATTTAAATGCTCCACTTCCCATTTTTTCTTTCTTCATAAACTTTTCCCCTCTTTTTGTCTATATTTCCTTTCCTCCCGCTCTGCATAGACCATTTTAACAGCCGCAACCAAAGTGTTCACCAGAAGTGACGTTATGTCTTCCTCAGTTCAGTTGACCCTGTCCTTTGGTAATATACACCTTCAAAGCATTAAATCAACATGAAAACAATTTAACTACACTCCTCTGTATATTGGATAAAACACATTAATAGGCCTCATAGAAAAATAAATACTTATGGATATTCAAATCAGTTATCAACGTCTGGAGTAGAGAAGTCTCCCATGTAATCCCAGGCATACCCTTGAAACAGCCTCATGAAAGACCTCAAGTATGAAGTCCCACATTGGATGGATTTTCTTAGATTTTTGACACATAAAATTATAAGATGATAAATGACTGTTTCAAGTAACTTCATTATAGAGTGATTTGTTGCATGTTCATGCTAACTGGAACAGGGTAGTTGGAAAATAATGTTGATCTAATTTCATTCAAATGGTCAAACAGATGAGACATCTATTAGAATATTCCATCCCTCAATCAAAATGACCACTGTGATGGTAGGGGAATGACACTGTCTAGTTTGTGAACTTTCCATTAGTTTGTGGAGTTGCGGCAATGAAGAGGCTTAAGAGTTTTGTCCCAAAAATCTTGTGGCTTTGGAGGAGTAAAATATACTTTCTTCTTAATGGCTTTTCCAGTAATTAAAGTTTTATTTCTGCATATTTTTCAGTAACTGTAAAAAAATACACCCAAGTCATTCTTTCTCCCAAAGTGGGCAAAAGAAGGGGGAAAGCAGAGCAGGTATGTACCCACATAAATCTGATCACTGTTTCTCCTTGCCCTAGATAATACGCCTAATCTGTGGAGGGGATGGAAGGGTGAAGAACAGCTTTATATCTGGAGTACAACAGGTCATACCCTTTGTGGTTTGCCCACTGCAATTGCTCCACCAGTTTTCTTATTATTAATCTTTTAGTTACATAAAAGAAATAACATTATTCAAAGCATATTAAATTGGGATTAAGCAATAGATATGTTAGATAACTGTTGTAGGAGGCCGCTTCTTTGTTTCCTGGCTGCCCAGACTCCTGAAATAACCACACTGAAACTGTATTAATTAAATCACTGTTTGACCCATTAGCTCTAGCTTCTTATTGGCTAATTCTGACATCTTAATTTAACCCATTTCTAGTAATCTGTATTTCGCCACATGGCTGTGGTGTACCGGGTAAATTTTCTTCCAGCTCCAGCAGGGTTACATGGATTTTCACTGACTCTGCCTCCTTTCTCCCAGCGTTCAGTTTAGTTTTCCCCACCGAGCTCTTCTCTTCCCAATCAGGCCAAGCCAGTTTCTTTATTCATTCACCACTAAAAACAACACATAGACAGAAGGACCTCCCACACCAATTGGCAACTCAGGCTTGATAACTTTAAAAATTTCAGCACTCACTGGTCACTAAGTTGTAGTAAAATGTGAGGTCAATCAACACAGGAGTTAAGAAGTGAACAAGGTATAGTTTTGTTCCCGGCTATGAGCGTTGGGAACAAAAGCAAAGTGCAAATCCTTTGGTAGAGCTGTCTGCATGTTGTGCCGAAACTCCATGCAATAGATTTGATGGGTTGTCATCTATGCTAGGTGGCACTTCTGGGTGATAAACCTGCATTTGAGTCATTCCAGAAAAAATCACAAGGCATGATTGGCCCCTAATTAGGGACTGAAAGAACCAAAGATGGCTTATGGAGTTATGTGCTTTTATGGTGAATGATAAGACATGAAATTGAACTTGGTTCATCTGAGGGCATAGCAACTGTGGTGGAAACTCATTATCTACCTTGCATGTGATATAGAATGGTGTGCCTCTTCATTAGAGTGACAGTTGCATGCTTCCTGCATTGTATAATGGGAGATGCACTAAGACCAAATCATTCAAGAGTGGGACATCCTTGGAGAAAATCCCAGAGTGCCTAACTCCCTTTATGTGGTATGAGCTGGGATCCTTCCTGATGATTATGGGAATTTCCCTCAAATGGAGAGAGACTAGAAAACATCCTGTAGTTAGGAAAGGTAGCACATACAGGACAGGATCATTAGCCAGGAATGGTAGCAGTTCTGTGACTTTTGCTGTAGGCAATAAGACATGAAACACATGCTGTGTCTGCCCAGAAAGAACTTGCCAATGGGAGGTAGCAATCACAATAGGAAAGAGTCATACAGATGCTTTCTTCTGCGCAGGAATCCATTCTGGAGAAGGCTTTTCAGTGATATAGTTGCCTTTGAATCACCAGTGCTCCTCTAAGTAACCCCGGGAAACTCCTTGGTCCAATAAACAAATCTTGGTTGGAATCATTTCTGCCAGTCCTCATCTTTCTGTGTAGATACAATATTTTCTAATACTTCTGCTTGGAGAACTATCATTTCTTGAGATGCAGGTGTACTGGCAATAATCTCTCATCTTTGCTGTGTCTGAAAAATTAGTTTTCTGCTTTCTTTTCTGTAAGATTGTCAGAGGTTATAAACTTTGTACTCCCTAAGCTTTTTGTATGTTAGACATTAATTATGAGAGCCTAATTCCAGTGAAATGAGAAGAGGAAATTATATCTTTTTTTCCCAAATGTATATTTTTTTCCTGACTGAAGTCAAGATTATTTTTTATCTTCAGTTTTTGGTAGAAACACCATCATTTTCTTTGTGGACTATTCCTTTACACTGTGTAAATATATGTCATTTTGTTTGGTTTAATAAAGAAGCTGATTGGCCAATAGCTGGACAGGACAAGGTTAGGTGGGAGAACCATACTAAAGACACTGTGAAGAAGAAGGGTGGAATTGGAGGAGTCTTGAGCAAAACACATATGAAGCAGGAGATGAATATACTGTGCTGAAAGAAAGGACAACCACATAACAGAGGGTAGATAAGACATATGGGTTAATTCAAGTTGTAAGAGCTACTAACAAGCACAAGCTATCTGCAAAGGTTTTATAATTAATGAGAAATCTCTGAATGGTTATTTGGGAGCAGCTGCTGAGACACAGGGAAACTCTGCCTACAAATTTTCATTTTGTGCAAATGTTTTTCAAACAATTTAATTTGGATATTCTTAAAATATGCAATTAAAATAACAGCTACACCATTTTTTTTTATACACGCAAGGAGGATCTTTTTGGTAAATCTTTCCAGTTTTACATTATATACAATGTATCCAAATAGATTCTCTTCTGCCTGTCATGGAAGTCAGTATCTTCTAAGTTGACAGAAAATTGTTTCTGTATTTTGATTATCCGTCTTTAAAGCACTTTCAGTTAGCTTTGTGGATTTTCAGGCTCTGATCATAGATAAATGGAACAATGTCCTGATCCTCCAATGTTTGTTTAAATTGGCACAAAATCCTTAAGAAATGCTATCAAGGCTTCCGGTGGCCATCATCCAGAACCAAAGCTCAGGTTCACTGCTGGCCCACTGCCTGAAGCGTTGACTGCTAAATGGAGTGGCAGGATTGACAGAAATTCAGGACTCAGTACATGGCTTTGTGCAGCCTTGGGCTTTTCTGGTCTTTGCTTTATGTCACCCACAGTCCAGGTCAGCTGAAGCATTAAGCAGACTATGTTAGACAGAACACCCACATGTAAGCTTTGACTCAAGGCAAGCTTGCCTTAGCTTTTACTATGCCATTAAGTGCTGGTGTTGCAAGGAGGTCACTTGTTTGTCCAGGCTGCCCAGAACCAAAGTAATCACACAGAAACTGTATCGATTAAATCACTGCTTGTCCCATTAGCTCTAGCTTCTTATTGGCTAGCCCTTACATCCCAACTTATTCCATCTCCATTAATCCATATATTGCCAGGAGGCTGTGGCTTACCGGATAAAGTTCTGGCTTCTCTCTGACTCTGCCTCCTGTCTCCCAGCATTAAGTTTAGTTTTCCCTGCCTATCTAAGTTCTGCCTTATCAACAGACCAAGGCAGTTTCTTTATTCATCAATGGTATTCACAGCATACAGAGGGGAATCACACATCATGTTGAATGACTTTGTTAACTATGACAGGTATTCTAAGAACCTCTGCGTCCCCATGAAATGACATGTTGCAGTTACTGTGAAAATTCAACAAATAACTATGCAAAGAAGACAGTGCAATTTTGAGGATGTTGGTTGTGACTGAACTGGCAACTTTGTTATTCTCTGTAGTATTTGTGGATTTGTGAATCAATAGTACGTTTTGTCCTGAAAATATTTAAAAAAAGAAGTATAGTTACATATGTACATATGGCTAGGAGTGTACACTGGAGAGTATTCATATGTTTTCCACAATTCATTTGCATAATCTTTCCTCAGTCTGCTGTGCATAATACTAAATGCTTTTCACAAAAGGAAAATCAAACAATAGAGATTATGATTTGTCCCAGGGCAGTTCATTATTTTTAGATAGGCCATATCAATAGCATCTTTGCATGAGCTATGTGTTTCAGAGCAGATGAAAGTTTACAGCAGACCCACCCATTCCAGCGTGCCAGCCTACATCCTTTCATGCCTAGCATGTGGTGAGTTTCTCTTTGACACTATTTAAGAAAGTTGACTTTTGAGTCAGAACACTTTCATTAAAACTGTCTGATCCTGATCTTTTTCAGTTTATATTATATTAAGAATAATAAATGGTTTTTTATTATCACAATAAAAATGTAACAATAATGGTGTGATAATGAACACTGAATGTTTAGTATGTAATAACCCACACATATTTCTAATACATTTCAATATTTATCTTTTTAAGTATTAATACTATACCCACTTTATAGACAAGAAGAGCAAGGATAATAAAGATCATCAAATAGTAAGCTCCAGTTTGGATTTATGGCCTCTATGTCCTCTGTTTTTCTCTACCAATGAATTTAATACCTAATATTTGCTTCTTGAAGTTGTCATTGGGAGTTTGATACAGTGAATACTTCCTATCTACACTAAAATCTGTGAGAATTCTGCTTATTTTTCTGCTATTGCAGGGCTCCAGTTTCTGAAGAAGAGTAAAGGCCTGTGCCACAGTCCTTAGCATGGACTCCAGTAGCAGTACAGACCACAAACATCAACACCAGCCCTCTGCCTCAGCACAGGCCAGCAATACCATCATAGACTTGGCAGCAGCACCGACCAAGTACATCAAGCAACACAGGCTACAGACACCAATATGGTCTTCTGTCATGTTCTCTGTCCTTTATAGCAACATCCTTAGTTTGGTGCCTGATAAAAATGATCCTTAGATTACATGCTTCATGGAGTAACTATTGCATATGTAACTATGACTGTTCCTAGCACACTTAAACACACTTTGTTTTCCCACCCCTAAAAATCTAATTGCCTAGACAAAATGCCATTGAAGAGAATGCTTAGAAATTGTGATGAGGATGCTGAACTGTAGCTCCCCACAGTTGATGGCTTCTCGTGGGGTTGCAGGTAGGGAAGGATTCAGTTTTCTTTAATGGGCTGGCCAATGGGAGTTTGACCATGCTCCAGTGAGTATATGGGCAACACAGATTGTGCAGTTTTGTTTCGTTTCGTTCTTCTTTCTTGCGGGGAGGTCACAAGGTAGGAGGATAGTGTGGTGATATTTTGTTTGTGCTCTAACAAATGAAACTTGCCTCAAGGTTAGAGGGCAGAGCTAGGCAATAGTTAACTATAGAGACCAGGCAGTGGCGGGGCACACTTTTGATCCCAGCGCTTGGGAGGTAGAGACAGGAAGTGACATGGTTGAGCAGAGAGAGGACTATAAGGCAGGAGGAGACAGGATCTCTGCCCCATTCAGTCTGAGGATTCATAGAGGGTAAGAAGTCTCTCTAGTGACTGCTGTTCTGCTTCTCCGATCTTTCAGCTTTTACCCTAATATCTGACTCCAGGTTTCTATGTAATAAGACTAATTAGAACTGCAATTCAGGAAGAACCTTGGAGGACTGGAAAGTGAGTGTGATTGGGGTGCTTGATGTGAAATTCCCAAATAATCAATAAAAACATGTTGGAAAATTGTAAAAATTAAAATTAAAATTGTGAGAAATAATTTGTCTTATAAAAAGAGGAGTAAAGGCTTTTCGAACATTAAGGAAAAAGTAGGAAGTGTCCTGGGAAGTTCTCTTTATAGGATTTTAAAATATTGTGAATGTCACACACATTGATTCCCTAGCTGAACGCAATTTCAAAAAGTCTTCATTATATATTGAGCCCATTTCTTCAATTGAGATTAAAATGTTAGATACATATTTCTACTATTTTCACTATATATACACCATATATATGTGATTGTGTATATGCATGTGGGGGAATTATTGTCATTTTCCTAGAATTTATTCAGTAAATAATTAAAATGTGGTAGATTAAGACAATAGAACAATCTCACAGCAAACTCGTACATACAAGTAATACACAGACTGAGTGGATTATGTTTGAGAACACACACACACACACACACACACACACACACACACACACACACAGGTATGTATGTATGCATGCATCCAATAACAATTAGTGAAAAAGGAGGTGATGGGCTTGAAGGAGAGCAGGGAAGGAGAGTATGACAGGGTTTGGAGTGAGGAAAGGGGAGGGAGAAAAGTAATTATATTATAATATCACAAAATAGAATGATTATAAAACCAAACATACTTTTAACATAAATTATAGTAATCATATTTCTGGTATTTAACCAAATTAATTAAAAAATATTTGTCTACATGAATGTGCTACTACAGATGGTTTTTATAATTTTATTTATTATTTATTTATTATTGCTTGGAAGCAAAATGTTATCTTCAGTAGTTGAAGAACAAATGTTAGGTATAAAAGCAATGACATATTATTCAGAATAATCATGTGAAAAAACAGAAGAAATTCAAATTCTTATTACTAAATGAACAGAGCAAGTAGGAAAGGACTAAATCTTGGGGATGGTTAATTTAAAAAATGTTTGTGCATGATGACGGTACAAGGTGATGGGTTTCATAATGATAAAACATGTGCTGGCTGGACCATATTCAGCCTCCCAATTACCTGTCTGCATCTTTCCGTGCTCCTTCTAACAGTTCCTTCCTCTTCCCGAATAGTTCCCTTTTCTATTTTCATACCACATCCTAAGTTGTGTATGTGGTGTGTGTGTGTGTGTGTAATTCAGTTTCTATATGTAAGTGACAAAGTATTAGGTTCTTTTCTTTTGAGTTGTCTTAATTTTATGTTTATATTAGACTGGGATTTCAGATTCCCAGAACTCAAACTGTCATAGGTGTATTTTATGACAATATTTTTGGGTGAGATCGGTATCTAACATGGTTAGAATAAAGTAATTTATCCTTCATGATGTAGGCCTCATCCAACAAGCTGAAGTTCTGAATAGGAAACAAGAGCACTCATTCCCTTAGGAAAGAACTCTTTTTGCTTAACAGCCTTTGGAGACATGTTTATATCCTTCCTTTGGCCCTGAACCAAAACTGGCTCTTGTGAGTTTTTCCGTTTATTGACTTGCTATTCTCATCTTGGGTTTTCTAATCTCCACCACTGTACAAGTCAACAACTTATAATAAATCTTTTAAAACTCTGTATATTTATACCATATTTTCCTGTCTCATTGGAGAACCTTTCTCCAAAGAACAGTATATATATTTGGAAATTATGACATTCTGGAGAGTCCAAAACCTAAAGAGGCAGTAAAAGATTTATGTATGCCAATGGTCAAGGGGCAGAGTGGGATGGCAGGCAAAGTGCAAAAGGGCTTGCTGATAGTGAAACTACTCTGTCAGATACCATACCTGTGGATACCGTCTTTTTGCATTTAAATCACAGGATGTGAAATATCAAGAGCAACTCTGCGATGAAGTACAAACATTATATAATAGTGTCTAAATTCAGGGTCATGGGTTCTAAGTATAATATAAATCTCTAATGCAGAATGTTAGTAGTTGGGAAGATTGTAGGTACAGTGGGTGGGGCATACCCCAGAACTCTGTGATTTTCATTCAGTTATGCTGTGAACTTAAAACTGTTCTTAAACTGGGCAGCAGTGGCACACAGCTTTAATCCCAGCACTCGGGAGACAGAGGCAGGCAGATCTCTGTGAGTTCGAAGCCAGCCTGCTCTACGAGAGCTAGTTAACGTACAGGCTCCAAAACTATAGAGAAACCCTGTCTTGAAAAACCAAAAACCAAACCAAAACAAACAAAGCAAAACAAACAAACAAGCAAAACACTGTTCTTTAAAGTGTATTAGGATTGGGAGATATTTTGGAAATAACAACTGGAAGGCAAATTTATTAAGAAAATTATATCTGAACAAATATTTAAATTATTAATAGGTAGAGGGAAGGACACAAAGCAAGTACAATGCTCAAAGGTCAAGCCTTCCTTAGGAGATGGTTTAGGTATGCACAGTGATAAAGCTGAACGACTCGGTGAGGGAAAAATGATGGGTTATTACGCCTATGTACTAGAGAGCTCAGCTCAGTGTTTTAGCTCTGGGAGACACAAACATAAACAATGCTATGGCCCACGCAGTAGATATGGATTGAAAAAAAATGAACAAATGGAAATACATAAACTAGGCAGGTGATAAAAAGGGAAAGCGTCCAAGGCAGTAGATGTGAGAACTCAGGTCTTTTATAGACTGAAGCCCGTATTTACCCAGCTTCTTCACTCTTTAGATCTCTACCGTCTGTGTGTGTATTATATTACTTACAATTTAAATGGACACAGATGCCTATAGTTATAGTCAAATTTTGAATTCCAGTTTCATAAAATATGAGCTTACAGTAAATATATCAACAGTGCTTAATAAGATGACTATTTTTTTTCTGGTTAACTATTGATGTTTCCAAAATAAATCATGGCACTGATGTTTTCAGAAGTTATGCAAGTAGAAAAGCATGTGCACTCTAACATAAAATCTTTAGAAAAATCTAACAGGACCAGATTCAGGCCTTTGAACACATAAATTATACCAAGCGTGAAGAACCTACTTGTCCTGCTTCTAAATCTTACAGATCACATGGGTGAACTGGGAGAGTACTGGATTTGTAGTAAAGACTTGCATTCATGAAAAGTAAAAACTCAGCTATTGATATTCAGCAGTGTGTGAAAGCTATCAGGAAGTGGGCAGAGCCTGCAAGAGCACTGTATAACTAGGGTTGGACTTGGAGAAAATCTTACCTAATAAAATGCCACTCAAACTTCTGCTTCTTCTCCAATCATCACTAGCTACACTGGCAGTAATGAAAGGTTGACGCAGACAAGTTCTCTGACACACGTCGCAAAATCCAGACAGAGGGAAGCTGACAAAGATGATGAAATAACTCTCTACTGTGAGTGCATGGTCCCCTGCTCAGTGTGATTAAGTGACCTTTAATTTTGCTTGCTGTCAGATTTTACAGCTTTCAACACCTGTAGCTCCCTGGTAGACCGAGGCAGGCCTTGGAGGAATGCTTTTTCCTTTGCCTCAGTTCCTAAATAAAACTTTATTTCACAGCAGATGTGGGAAATCTGTTTTGCTCAACAGGTCTTTGACTTAGGGAGATTAATTTATTCTGTGGTCTGGCAGCTAGGTTGTTTTTCCCTGCTCCACAAATCTCCCCATTCTCTGCATCCCAAGACTTCCCTCAATGCCACATACTTCTTCAAAGTAGAACAAAACTTCTCACCTATACTTTTAAGTTTACTCTTTAACAATTTCATGCATGTATATAATGTACTATAATTACTCTTTCTATATATTATTTCTTTTCTTAAAAAAAGTTTATCCATGAACCACTTTTGAGATTTTTATACACAAGTATATTATATTCATTTAGTTTCTACTTTTCCCTTCTCCAAACTCTTCCTGTGTCCCCCAAACTCCCACATCCCCCTTTAAAATTGATGTCTTCTTGTATAGTTACTATAGGTTTAGACATACACAAACATACACACCAAGTCTACTTACTGTTCCCATACACATGCATTTAGTCCTAACCATTTAGCCTTGACCTGTCAAGGGGCTCATCCTTGACTTAAACTCTTTCTTTACCTCACTAGCCACAAACTGCCTGTAGCTCTGGAGAGACCTGTGAAACTTTCTTCTATCTACGTTAGCATGTTTACTTTTGTGATCTTGCACAAAAAGTCATATTATTGAGTCCATGGATGCAATGTCCTTGTCACACCTGGAGGATACTATATCATAGCAATCCTTCTGGCCCTGTGATTCTTAAAATCTTTCCACCACCTCTTCCATGGTGTTCCCTGAGACTTGTGTATAGGGCTTGTGTTGTAATGTCCCTATGGGGTTAGTCATTCCAAGGTCATTATTCTCTGTAATTTGAACACTTGTGATTCTCTGTAATGGCCTCCATGTGCTGCAAAATGAAGCTTCTTTGATGGCGAGTAAGAGCTGTAGCTATCTATAACTACGAAGAAGACATTTAGAAGTCAGGGGATACTATGTTAATTTAGCAAAATAGAAGTAGTAGACTCCTTTTTAAGTTCTATGAACTCCTTAATCATGTTCGATAGGTTTAAACATAAGTTCCCATTTATCAAGTAGGCCTTAACTCCAGTAAGGCAGTCATTGGTTACTCCCAAGATATTCTTGCCATTATTGCTCAGTTGGGCTGTGCCATTGTTGAGCCTGTTGGGCTGGTCATTATTGTACTTTGTAAGTTTTATACTTGGTTACTACTATTGATAACTGTTATCCCTTGGAAAATTGCATAGCATCTTCTGACATAGGAGCTAGCCTTAGGGAAGCTGCTTCTAGGACAACCAATATTAGCTTATATTCTGAGTCTTTCGACTGAATTTAATGGTGTCTTCAGCAAAAATGTTTTAACCTAAATTTCTAGCGAGCAAACAAGAGCAGTGGTAGTAGCTTATATAATTTGGGGCTAGTTTCAGAAATTCTGACAAAGAACTGAACTGAAGGGATTCCTTGTCTAACTTGTTCTTTGTATAGTCTATGGTTCCTAAGGGGAGCAGCACATACTTTCTTTTATCTCCTTTCAGTCTGTCTTCCTCCCTACAAATCTTTTTCCCAGAGTCATGTCTTTTTGTTTTGTTTTGTAACCCAGTGAGTTTAAGCAGCTTATCCATATTTTAATCATGATGAACTCACAGATACTTGAACATGTGATCATCACACACCAGCTTTCTAAAGGTCTGAGCTCCTTACTTACCTCATCTCTGGATTTCCACCACTCTAAGCTCACCTTTTGTTAGTATCAGAACCTCAGTACTTGAAAAGTTCATAGTTTTGGGCAAAGGCCAAGGAGACTGACCCTTTTATTAAGAAGATATCATAATCATCATCCAAGACTATATTATGCCTTCATGTTACTCGTCATTAACTGAGAACTTACTGTTTTCTATATTTATTGCTTTAAATCCTTACAATATTTTATGGAGTAGCATACATTTTTTTTCTAGCTCAATAATGCCCTTCTTGAAAGTTGAATCATGTAAGTAACCCCACATAGCTAATAAATGATGGAGAGTAGGTTCAAATACATGTTTTTTTTCCCAGATCATTGTGTGGCTTTTCAGTGTCCAATTGTTTTTAGTGTGTCCTCATGCAGCTAAGGGGTTCACTGGAGCTCCATCTACAACATTTCTCTGCAACTCTGTGCTTTTATCTAGAGCACTGGCTGCATCTGGAGTACCACTGATGCACAACAGTCTGTGCTAATAACAACACACCAGTCATCCTCTTTTGTTCTCGTGACACTCCCACAAAGCACATAGTGCTATATTATTTAAAAAGATGAAATGCAAATAAGCTAACTTTTTTGGCTTCCTTTCATGTTTATACTTTAATTTTAATTCTGAGAAAAAGTGATCAGACATACTA
Source organism: Ondatra zibethicus (assembly GCA_004026605.1). NCBI lineage: Eukaryota > Metazoa > Chordata > Mammalia > Rodentia > Cricetidae > Ondatra > Ondatra zibethicus. The sequence goes on along the minus strand of PVIU01002759.1, from coordinate 70,420 downwards.
TTTTAAATAATAGATTCATATTCTAATTTATGTTTAATAACGATGTGCAAAATCTAAAAAGTAACAAAGGATTAGTTTTTCACAGGTTCTCCCAAATGTTAGTCACATATGGTGATGGTTTGAGTGCATATCGGATTTGTTTAACTTCATTTTTTTTAAGAAGCTTTAAAAGGATTCTGCTTCCCTAGGATTTATGAGAGTGAGGCAGCCTATGCCTTCTGTGCTAGTGCAGGGTGGAACAAGGCTATCTTGAGAGTAGTCTGTTTTAAAAAAAATAGAGAAGTTATATAACTATTAAACAAATCTGTGGTATGAATATGTTGTAAAATGAATTAAGTGTAACTTCACCTAAGTAGAGCAATATATACCTACAATTAAAATTTGTTTGAGTCAAGTTCAGTCTTTTTCTCTGAGTCCTGGACACTGAGCTAAACTGAAACCCACAATCTTTAGTGTCACAGATACTTAACGGTCACTCTATTTCCCATGACACTGAAGATTCATAGCACAATCTGGAACTAACAGGTATTAGTTTGCCTAACTTTCGCATCTACTTCCTTCAGTTGAGTCTTCCTAGTTTCAGGCAGTGATCATTTTTGTCCAGTCAGGAACCTTTGCTATTTCTCAGAAGCCCTTCCTGTGGTGTTTTGCATTAAGAACTGTACTTTTCCTGACTTCATTGTTCCCAGCATCTGGAATGGAATCAACATCCCTGCTGAATCACATTAAAATGTTTTCATGTGTCAGATCTGGGAAAAGACATTTGAGCATGACATTTAGTACCAGTAACTGTTTTGAAGAAACAGAACCTATTCTATTGAAATTCTTTATATGAAAACATATTCCACAATTTTACCAATTCATTCCAGGCCTTCTAGTCAGAGGAGTGTTTATGGTTTAGAGACGGGTAAAATATAATCAGGAAAATGTCAGTGTTTCCATTACACTCCTTCTCTTTCACTCTAGAGTAGCATGAGTTTATTAGTATGTCCATAAAAATTAATATTCCACTGAAGTCAAGCCGAGAACCATAGAGTAAATGTTTACATTTTCCCCCAGCTATTAATTCAGTTGTTTCTAGTAAATGGGAGACCTGCTAGGCATGAGCATTTGCAACCCATAGCCTTTTGTAGCTAATTTATTTGGATTATTCTTGCAAGGACTAAACTTAGCTAAGAAATAGCACCTGTAATGCACAGGAAGCCAGAAAAGCTGAGAGGGGAGTTTATTAATTACCCTGCGGCTTTCAGCATGAGGTCATCCTAAGAAGTATAAACTGTTAAATGAGGGGAGGATGGCCAAGAAGGCCTGGATGTTTGCTCCAAAGTGTGTGTCCCATCCCTGGTTTATCTCAGCTTCACATCAGATGTGAATAGGTAGCCTGAGGGCAAACACGCTCAAGTTGCCTTCAGAGGAAGTGCCCAAGACAGAGGAACAAGTACTGACTGAACTCCAATTAGTTTTGGCTAAGGTAATAGTGAGGAGGCCAAGCCATAAGTAGGGTTTCAAAATTTAAGTCAACGGTAGGAAGGCTAACAAAATGACAGTGGAGTCAGGGGAGAGAGGTGAGAGAAAAATGTGGTGAGTTCAGGGTTAGAGATAGAAAGGCAGAAAATATCGAGGGGCTAGAGTGTCCTCTTGTTGATCCCCGTGCTCCTTCTGCTTACAGTGAATCCAGGTCCTAACAGCTGACTCCCTGCTTCCTTCCATTGGAATTAGAAGACTTATTTGACCTGCCTCCACTTCTCACTATGATGCTGAGCAAGAAACTTTATTCTAAATATTTATTTCTTTATTCACAAAATAAACATTTATTAAAATGTTCTAAGTAATTTCATAATAGTACTAAGACCCAATTCATTTGTGAAGTTAGGGTCAAGTGGACATGAACTGACACATGAAACTATGTGGTTACAAATAGCAATAATAAATGATACTTATTATGTGCAAGATATGGAAAATCTAGTATTACTGTCTTATATAATCTGTACAACACATGTCTACCTCATTACTGATCTTTGATCTTGTAGATAATGAATAATGATAAAGAAAAAAATTCACTGGGCAGCGGTGGCACACCCCTTTAAGCCCAGCACTAGGGAGGCAGAGGCAGGTGAATCTCTATGAGTTCGAGGCCAGTCTGGTATACAAGAACTAGTTCCAGGACAGGCTCCAAAGCTACAGAATCCCTGTCTCAACAAAACAAAAAAACCAAACAAACAACAGAACAAAACCAAACCAAACAGCAACAACAACAAAATCTACCACTGGAGCTGGAGAGATGGCTCCATAGTGAAAAGCATTCTTTCTCTTCAAGAGGACATGGATTCAATTCCCAACACCCACATGGTAGTTCACACCCATCATCTCCAATAACTCCAGTTCCAGGGAATCTAAGACCTGCTACTGGCCTCTGTGGGCAATGTGGCCTACTGTGGACATACGGTGCACAGACATACATGAGGACGAAACATCCGTACACATAAAATAAAATTAAAGATGCATTTAAACTGTTAAACAATTCTAGCACCTTTCCTGATATACTAATTCTTCTAAGATTAGCCATAAATTTGACAATCAACATTTCCAATGGCTTAGATTTTGTACCTATTTTAAAGCTGATATAAAATTAATATGAAAATGTAAAGAACCTTGAAGATCAAAAATAAATTTTGAAAACTGGAAAAGAAAAGTAAATAAGCATTTTGAGAAAGTATACACTTGCTCATTTAATGTTTTAAAGCTGCATTAATGAGATAATCTTGGTGTGGGAAGTCCTTCTGTATATGTATTGCTTTTATTGGTTAATGAATAAAGAAGCTATTTTGGCCTGTGATAGGGCAGAATAGAGCTAGGGAGGGAAGACTGAACTGAAAGCTGTGAGGAAGAAGGCAGAGTCAAAGAGCTGCCATGGCGCCACCAGAGACGAGAGCTGCCAGTTGGAACCTTGCCAGTAGGCCACAAGTCGTGTGGTAAAATATAAAGTAATAGAAATGGGTTAAATTAAGTTGTAAGAGATAGCCAATAAGAATCTAATATAAAGACAGATAATCTTTGACTAAACGATATAATAAATGCATTATACAGCTACATAAATAAATTTCCAGAGTAGTCCAAATTAATCTATGGCATAGAAACCAGGTCGGTTTTTTTCCTCCAGTTGTAGGTAGGGGACAATTACCTGCAAAGAGGGAGAAAGCTTTTATGATGAAGATAATTTACTATCCATAAATGCATCCTGGTGATGTGAATGTGTCAATTTATTAGAATTCATTCACCTGTCTACAAAAATGTGTAGATTATATATACATTTTATTTCATTAAAGGCAAGTTAAGAAATTAAACTAAATGCTCAATTTATAGGGATACTATTCTGAGACTGATATTCTACTTTTTGTTTGTTGGGTGAAAATTATTTTTGACAAGGGGAAAAACGTCCAGCTTATATTGTAGTTTGAGGTAAGCAATGAGACCATGAAGTAGAACTATCCAATGTCCCAGCATTTCTATTGCCTGGTACAACCAAAGAAAAGGAACTGGTTGACAGAGCACACAGCATGAAGTCCAGGTTCTAATTGGTTTTATTTGTCTTGCAGGTCCCATGGCTGGAAAAAAAAAAAAAAGCACAGTGGATACTTTGCTTTATAGAAACGTTACATCATAGTAAAGGTGCCTGTCAGGGCTGGGGTGGCAAATCTTTTCTAATTTGTGTTTAGGAAACTCCATGTAATGGACTCAAGATTGATTTATCTGACCTTTCTCTTAGAGGAGAATATTTTTTGAAACATAGACATTAAACAAGACTTTTCTCTACTCGGAAGTGACACATAATTATATAAGCCTATATTATTATTAGAAGAAGAATAATCTCAAAGAAAGATATGTAGAAAAATTAACTATCTCCCAAGATGAATATATTCTCTTTAAATGTTTATAGAAAAATTAATATATGAGGCACAGGGCTGTTCCTAGACCCTGAGTTACTGATGCCATTGTTTGGTTCAGGGGAGCCCATAAACACTAACTTTTATACTAATTTCATTCTTTCACTAGGTATCTGTAAACTTTTTACTCTTATTATTTCAGATACCTTTAGAAAATAATTGCAGTCTAGATGAGGTAATTATTGACTGTGTAGCTGATAACATTGTTCTTGATTCCAATAGAGTTTCCATTTAATTAAGTTGGTGCATTTACCTGTAGATTTCATTATATTTGAAGACTTGGCCATCAGTAAGTGTCAGATAAGAGAGAGAGAGATTTTCCAAAGGGACCTTCAACTGAACTCTATATTCTTTCCGATCTATTTCAGCCACGGAATAAATTGGCATCTTAACTAATTTAAGAATTCTTTGGAAAGAATATCAGTTGGATACTGGCAATTTAAGCTCTAATCCCATTTCTTCCATCAGCTTGCTGTGTGAGCTTGGCCAGGCATATAAGGCTTTAGTAGCCTAAAATAAGTATCACTTATAAAGGAGGCAAGCCAAACACATGGAATATGCTTTGCCAATTTTAAATTACATATCTGGTATTGAGTTTCTGGTTGGGATCTTTATTTAATAAGTAGGACAGTATTCTTCCATGTAAGAAGCAGACCACTTTACACATCTCTCTCTAAAGAAAACAAGCAAAAAACAAAACAAAAAACCAACCAAACCCATAAAACAAAAGTAACAGAGAGAATTAGAATGTTTATTCTAATGTTGTATACACTCAGGAATGATTAATTTTTTTGTCAAATATATTAGCCTATGACTAAAATGTATTCTAATTTTTAAATCATAAAATTCTCAAACTATCTTTTAAAATACATTTGAAGTTTTATGTTCTTTCATTTTGAAAATATCTAGTTTTATCTCAAATTGGAGCCAATATCTATCTTTCTCTCTCTCTCTTTCTTTCTTTCTTTCTTTCTTTCTTTCTTTCTTTCTTTCTTTCTTTCTTTCTTTTTTCTTTCCTTGGGATCATATTAAATATTATTAGATATTTTTTGTACTTTTTAATGTTATGATATATCTTGAATAATATGTGTTAAGATTTCATGATAGATTGATTGAGAAATGTCCCCTATAGTCTCAGGGATTTGAGTACCTAGTTCCCAAATGATATTGCTGTTTGAAAGGCTTAAGAGGTGTGGCCTTGTTGGAGGAAGTTTGTCACTGGAGGGGACTTTGGGTGTTTAAGGATAAACATCATTTCAAGCTCTCTCCCTTTGCTTCCTGCTTGCAGTTGAAGATAAGCCCTCAATTTCTGCTGTAGCAGCTATGGCTCCTCTCTGCCATCATAGACTTTTATCCCTTCAGAACTGAAACCTCTTTCTTCTATAAGTTGTCTCCCTTGTAGTATTTTATCAAAGCAATAGAAAAGTAACTAATACAAAGTTGAACTGTATATCTTCGAATACACATGTTAAGTTCCTAGTGCTCAGTGCCCTCAAAGGTGGCTTTCTGTGGAAACTAGATAGCAGCTGATGCACTGTTAGATTGGGTGGTATCGATGCGAGGGGGTATCATAATCCAATTGAGTTGGTGGTCTCATGAAAAGGAGAAATTCTGATACAGAGGCACTCATAGAGAAAAAATATCATGTAAAGATTGACTGGAGAGAGTTATGATACTTTAAGCCAAACAGCTACCAAAGATTGGGATTTGCTCAGAAGAGGCTTGGGCACCTTGAGAAGTATCATGGCTTTCTGATAAAGTGATCTCAGATGGCTAAACTCTCGAACTCTAGAATATGATAAATTTAGGTAATTTTAGTTGCTTAGTTTGTGGTGTCGTTCATGGTCAGTCCCATCTGATATGACACTCCAATTGGCTGTAGAAAATTTTGCCTTTCTCTGCTTTTCTCTAGGGCAGTGAGAGAATTAGGCCTACAGAATTTTGACTTGGTAGCATGTTCTGTGCTCCTTTCAAATAGCAAGCGTTAATGAAAAGTGACTGTAGAATACTTAAAATGCAGCTACTGCAACTCTGATCAATCAACTTTTAATTTTTTATTTTATTAATATATATTTATGAGAAAATAGCTATAAGAAGCTGCTACCTCTTTGTTGTCTAGGGTCTCTGGGGTTGTGGATTGAAAAGCGCTCCCTAAGAGAGACATACATGGATCTACATAAGAAGGAAAAAGACAAGATCTCCTGAGTATATTGGGAGCATGGGGGTCACAAGAGAGGGTAGAAGGGGAGAAGGGTGGAAGGGAGGAGAGCATGTATAGCTCAATAAAAACAATAAAAATTCTGGCACCTACTATGAAAGATACTGCAACTCACATGACTCAAATGTAGCATCTACCTCTTTTTTATCTATTATTTTTTATTGTGCTATATATTTTCTCTGTTTCCCTCCCTTCCTCCCTTTTTCTTTTCTCCCCTCTCCCATTGTAATTCTTAGTCCTACACAATTTGCCTTTAGCTTTCAAACATTGCAATATTTGCCCTGATAGAGTAAACCAGGTCAGAGTTTGATAAATCTTGTTGATCAGAATTCGTTCAGTGCCCAGAAATTCAACTGATATGAATGAGACAATCAGGAAAAGGAGAGTGCTGGGTTCTAATTTATTCCTCGCTTTCTTTTCACTAATCACTGTTTCTGCTGAACCTGCACTCCAACTTCCCCATCATGCTCATGTTGGTTTGAAATGAATCATGACTATGAATTAAGAGCTAGGCCATGAGACTAGCCACAGAGGTTATTTGTTACGTCAGTGACCTTAAAATGGAATTTAACCAGGACTCAAAATACTCATGAATCAACTGGGCTATGGGAAGAACTTCACTCTTTCACTCACGTTTTTCTGGTTCTCATCTCTCATGATTACTGTTGCTTTTGCTTTTTTTACAGTTTCTTTGTTTGAAACAAAGTTATCCCCAATATTTTAACTAATTGAACTATTTATTTCTATCCTTTTATAAACTTTCTCAATTGATTTTCGTATTTTGCATTACAATGTTAATTTTGTAAACAACTCAGAGACGCCATCTTTCACGGATTATATTACAGTTTCAAACAAAATTAATATTTTGATCAATGACTTAAATAATCTAAAATCTCTCAAGAAAAGACTTTATTTCCAAAATAATTTCTAAAACTTTTAATCTAGTTTTCCTACATTTTATCTTATGTGTTATAATTTGGTCTTTTAATTTTGTCCTGGGTTTAAGACTAGTCATTATTTGTCTTCAAGTTGCCAAGAAAATTCTAATCTTTCTTAGAAAAGTAATAGAGAACAAATTATACTCTTCTTTGTTCAAGGTAATCCTCTCTGGAATTAATAGCTGCTGAGAGACAGAGAATCATTCTTCTCCAGGAAAGAGCTCTTTAATAGGTTATCTAGTGTTAAGAGGTCAGGCCTGAACACATGTACATATTAGCAATACTAAAAGAACTCAGTAGATTATATATACATATATATGTATACATATATGTATGCACACATATGTCACATGCATACAAATGTGTGCAAGTAACAATTAAAGAAGTAGTCTTGAATTTGAGAGGAAGTGGGGGGTCACAGGAGGAGGAGGAGGTGGGAGAGAAGAGGGGAGATGATGTAGGTACAATCCTCACTGGGAATAGAATTGTGCATTAACCTAAGCTCCTTTCCTTGGCATTTCTGGACTCTGGTTTTAGGGTAAGCGATAAATTACTCTGCGTCTAGTTTTCTTATGTGACAATTAAATCTCAGGAATTCTCTCACCACATGGCGATATCATCAGACCAAGGAAGTGGGTGATGGAGTGGGGACTGAGAAGACATGGGCTAAGATTCTGATCTTAGACCATGATTGGTGAACTTGGTGATATTTTCTGAAATTTGCAAAATTATTTTTTATTTGCATTTTGCTTTAAAATTCCCTTTCAAAATGCCTTCAGTATAGAAACTGCTGGAAAAACATTTCTGCAGGTTCTATAACCACTGAATTTGTTGCTTATCTTGATGTGACTAAAGCAACTTAAGCCAGCAGAGATTCACTTTGATTTACAATCTCTTACAGTAGGCGGTATCTGGTCATAGTGCCAGCACAGCGAGGACACAGAAGGTGGTGAAAACTTGTGCCCAGCTCACTTTCTACTTTTTATTCCATCTTGGACCCTAACCCAAGGGAAGGGTGCCATCCATGCTCCACCTCAGTCAATCTAGTCTCTCTGATCCCTCTGAGGTTTGATTCTGAATCCCATCATATTACCAATCAAAATTAACCATAGCTGTACCATGAGCCAAATATAAAAACTGTTTTTAGTGTTTAGAACAGTGAACAGAACTATTTTTTCAGTTCACAGGATTCTTTATTCCAAGTAACCTCAAGTAATTATGGAAAATGTTGTTCTATGGACACACGAACAATGATTTTTATCCATTTTAAATGTCAACCTAAATTCTAAGACCCCATGTTGACTGAGAGTCTTCATTCAGTTGTTTAAAGCAAATGAAATAATAAGGCCATCAAGAGTTTTCAAGAATTTAAAAATCACTAACGGCAACCGTTCATTTTCACTAAGAGATAAAAAAACACTTGAATTTGCTTTTCTGAGAATTTAAACTGCAAGAAAACAGTGGTATTTAAATGGATAAGCCATCTCTTTTTAGCTGAACTCCTATGTCATTTGACAGTTCCCAGTTCCAAAGGGTAAGACTTCAAAGGCTCATGTTTCTTCATTAAATTATTTCTTGTTTTTCATTTTCTTTCCTTTGCATTTCGGAGGAAAGGCTTTCAGTGTTCCTTCTTAGACTTCACTTCGACATTGACATAAACAAGAAAATCCCTATGACTCTGAAGGGCCTCTATTGACAAAGAACATTCAATCTACAGTTGTTTAGCATAATATAAAGATGATGTCATCTAATTAAGAACAAGGTTGAGTTTGCTTTTACAATACCTTCATCTCCACCTCTCTTAATATCTTCAAGTTGCCAAAAATTCTCCTAAAACTAGGGGAAATAACCAATGGCTCCGAGTCAGAAAAGGAGTGTCTGGAAGATATGAGGGCTGCTTTGCACAGTATGTGCCAGAGTAACAGCATCTGCCCTCTGCTCAGGATACTTTGAAGGATTTTTATTTTAAAGCTGGTATTAGCAGGGCTAGATCTACAACCTAGAATCCAGGCTGCTAATTTTGTTACCTTCTTTTGAGTGCTCTCCTCTCCTCTCCTCTGCTCCTCTCTCCTCTCCTCCTCTCTCTCTCTCTCTCTCTCTCTCTCTCTCTCTCTCTCTCTCTCTCTGGATTTCTCCATGCAACAGCCCAGGTTGCTGCACAGAACTTGCTTTGTAGACCAGGCTGGGAATCTCTGGGGATTCAGAGATTCGCTTGTCTTTGCCTCCCGAGTGCTGGGATTAAAAGTGTGAGCCACTACTGCTCAACATCATTAACATCATCACTTCTTTCAAAGCCTCTCACCCACCACTCTTATCAGTCATGTTAACAGATATGCATTATAAACAGTTTTGCAGGAGACTAGCACTCAAGTGTATGTGGTCTTCTTTGAGCTTTGTGTATATATCTAAAATATTGTCAGTATGAACCTGAACTGACCCTCTTTTCTTACTTTCTATGACCCTATACTTGATACTTCATGTCAGTTTTTCTGCATCTTTGGCATCTCATTATTTCATTTGACAACTAGATGCTGGAATCTCTGCATTCAATACTTTCCTGTTTCTCCCAGTGTACCTTACACTCTACTCAAATGGCTTTATTCACTTATGTAGGCTTAAATCTCAACCAGGACCAGCAATTCTACCTTGATAAAACTCTTCTGAGTTCTGGGGTGGAGGTGAATTTGTTAGTGTGTGCACATGTAGGTCAGAGGTCAGACATCTTTCTCAGTTCCTTTCCACCTTATTCTTTGAGGCAGGCTCTCTTATCGACTTGGAAGCTCATGATTTGTCTAGATTGTGTCTAACCAATGAGCTCAAGGGATCTGCCTTTCTTTGCCTTTAAGCACCAGGATTACAGTCCAGTCCTGCCACTCCTGCCTTTTTATGAGTCCTGGGAATCTGAAGTCAGGTCCCATTCTTGTGTGGCAAACATTTTACTGAGTTATCTCTTCAATCCCTGGTAATTCTCAACAGATTATGTTTAAGAGATCAGGGATTTTAGTTGTTTTTGCCTTCATCTGGACAGTAAACTGGTGTCCTTCTTGATATATTTATACTTAAAGAAATAAATGAGTAAGTCTATAAAACTTAATTACTTACTAAAACGGAGGCTAAACATTTGGTAGTTAGATTGAAGGCAGCAAACAATATGGCCAAATCAGGTCTTACTTTTCGAGAAACTCGGGTTACTAATTGTGGGCCCATATTTCATACAAGATATTTGCAGGCATGCTTAATTTCCTTGGCAGCTGCAGACCTGCCAAACAAGCTGCCCGCAAGACAAAGGCCAGGAGGTATGGCTCCTTCCCCTTTATTGTTGTGTAGATTGCCTGGGAAGAAGTGTTGATTCCAAAGCTGGTAAGTTAAGTTGCAGGTATTTCTCTAGCCCGCATCCCCTGGAAAAGGAATATTAATGAGGATTCCACCTTGGTTTACCTGGGGGATAAGAGGTGTTTTGGAGAATAAACGCAGGTAGACCTTCAGGATGGCAGAAGCCTGTGTGAACTGTGTCTCATTATTTCCTCGTGCCTCCATACCAACACACTTAGGGTAAGGTAAATAGTTTCTATGTTGGGGCCACAGTCCCCGACAACTAATCCACACAAAGAATACGAATTTGTGTTCTCTTAGTTTGCTTTATTTCCACAAAGGCTAGATCTATGACACCAGTAAACTTTTATATCACAATCGTAATTGGAGTTTAAGGATATACTGTATAGATCTGTAAATGTAGGAAAATGAGTTTGTTTGGAACATGGTGACATTGAAGAAAAGTTTGTTGGTATTTTAAAGGTAAGAAGCAAGTCTAGGACTTGATTCTGCCTTTTTCAAAATAAATTCAATAAGAAAAATCCCATACACATTAATCATAAAACAACTGGACTTTGATTTGTGTGTATATGATTGTGTTGAGACCCTCAGCTTGAAAGGAACCTGTGTCCAGTATGATACAGACAGTGACACATATCACATCTCTTGTCTTCTGTATATAAAACCACAGGGCATTAAGTTTAATGGGATTACAAAAACTAGAAATTAACCTGAAAATTATTTACCGACTTTCTGTGATTCCAGCCAGGACAAATCTTTCACAATGTTTTTAATTTATTAGACTCTGCATAGAAGATAGCATGATAAATGGATACATTTGGCTTTCTATGCAAGTAGTCAAACAAGTCAACAGTGCTCAGAAGACAAAACAATTTCTCTTGGATTATCAGTGTTTATTCTCATGACATTTCCATTACTACATATGATATCGTCTGTCTTTCCCAAGTCCTGCTCTCCTTCTGTTATAGATCATAAATGATGGGCTCATAGTTATATAAAGTGAGCCTTACTTCTTGTTTTAAAATTGGTTCCACATTTACAAGACCTGTTTGGAACCTCACATGAACTCAAATATTTATGATTGCTGTTAACCTCAAAAATAAACAGGACCTTATCCTTAATGCAGGAGGATGTGTTCTTTTCATTAGCTTCTGGAAACTTACTGGCTCTGCTGCTCAAGAAGCTTGGGATCATTTATCCCAAAATTATCTGGTAGTTGAGAAAACTAGATACTGGGAAACTAAGCCTCCCACAGAAAGAAAGGAACATTAGCAATTAACGGCAGATTTCCTATTCTGTATCCAAATGATTTAGCTCAGCTACAAGAGTTCATATTAAACGCATGACATCTTCCCTCTCTTTTGTATCTAGAACCATGACACAGGAACAGTGCCAGCATTGAAATCCCAGAATAAGACATTCATGGTGAGACTTTATGGACTGTATCAAAATTCCCTCGTTTTGTTATTTTGTCTTTTCCTTTGAAAAGCTTCTTAGCTAGCAGGATGCAAGGTAAAGAGCATTCATTTTAAATCTAAGTAGACCAGATTCAAACCTCAGTTCTACTTTTTCCCTAGCATTTTGATGATATCATACACACGATGATGATGGCACTATAACTTCACCAGTATGTTGTAAGATTGAACAGGGTGATGTCCTATAAATCATGGTTTGGTATATAAAAAAATATTCACTAAAGTGTTGCTATACTTAATAATATCCATTGATCCCAGAATGAATATTTTTACACTCAAGACTCGGTGATGTGCTGTAGAAAGGAAAATGTTTTATTTATTTTGCAGAAGCTATAGAGATTATTTGTTTCTTATTATAAGAAAGAGATGGCATGGCCAATGTCATTGCTTTATTTTGGCTACTTCCTCAACACAGTAATATGTTCACAATCAGACAACTAGAAAGTGATAGGGACAGGAACTAAAACTTTCTTAGATATGGTTCTATGAACTCATGGCTCTGATATAAAACTTCTTTTAACTTTAGAGAATAACTATACTTTTCTACAGATTACATAAACATGCCTCCTTATATCACAGATTAAACATTTGTTAGGTAAATTAATATTGCCATAACATATGTATTAAATCCTGGAAAATTACCCCAAACAGGAAATAGTGTCCTTTGTAACCACCGTAGAGCACTTCCCATATAGTGAGGGTCACAGGATTTGATTCACAGTTGTCGGTTTTTATTTTCATATCCATTTAACACTATGAACTTACCTGGTGTGCTGAGAATTTCATGATAGACAACTAGATATGAAATGAGTTACAACTGACTACAGGATTCTAGTTTGTGAAATAAACTATTAACCGTAGAATAGAAAAACCACTTGAGTATATTTAGGGTAGTTGGTAATAAGATCAGTACTGAAAACTAATGTGAGCTTCTCTGAGCCACGTGTCTAAAGACATCTATATTGTGTTTTACTGTATGAAATAGATGCCCTGTTAGAAAACAAAGGTTCAAAATGGAGTACCAGTGAGAGAATAAACATTGGAGATGGGCATTTGCAATGTACATATTCTAAATGGATGTATATGAAGGTGAACATATATATATATATGTATATGTATATATTACATTAGGCAATAGAAATTATGAAGAGGCATTAGACAACACAAAGAAACAGATGATGCATGTTACATTAATTTTTCCATAGTAAATGTATTTTTATCTAAATATTAAATTTGATATATACAAAGAGACCACATATTGTAGTTCTCAGTGTAGAAAGAAAGCCAAACTGTTGGCTGAGAATTCTGACCACCACTTACTAGCTTGTCCAAGTGATTTAGACTTAATATGGCTCAGTGTGCTCATTCCTAAAATGGGCTTAAATACTGCCAACTGAAAGGCGGTGGGAGAATTAATTTAAATCCCTTATCATTATAAATTATTTTAAAGGGCCTAGCATACTGTAAGATCTTAGCAAATGTTAATCATGATTGTTCTGGGGATATGGGCAAAACACTTTGAATACTCAAAAGGATCATTTCTTCCTTGGAAGACAGAAAAAGGCTTAAGTTCTCTGCCATGACCATTTTATCTGCCTGATGCTTCCTATTTCTTTATCAAAATATGCCCAGAGGTTATAACTTTCTGTGAATCCCTCAGATTTATCTGCTCCCTTGCTTTAGTCAGATGGGATCAATCTCCCCTTTGTACTATCTCTGGCTTCTGTATGATTTCACTATCTGGTGAGCAATTTCTACTTGTTGCTCTCTAAAACTACTGTGGAATTTCATGAACTCAGATCAGTGTGTTTCTAACTGTGTTGTCTTTATATCCATGTCAACGCTCAATAGTAGAGCTGATCCTTTCTGTCACATCAAGCTATTAAAATTGCATTTGGACTAGACTTTAAGAGCTCAAATCCTAGCGACTTTATAGTTCTCAGTTACTAAAAGCACGGTGGTTGGTTATTACTTGCTGTGGTCAGGTATGGTGCTAAGGGTTATGCGTACAACATTAATTCTTAGTCATGCAAAATATTTTCCTCTTCTGTTCTCAACTTTGTTGAAAATATCACTTGCACAGAATATTTGAGATTGTTTTTTGATCACGTAAGGAAATTATCAGAACTTTACAGAGAAGTACAACGGGAAAGAAAGATGCTCTGGGGAGTTGCCTTAATGACTTTTGAAGTATATTTTATTTTAAAACAAGGCAATAAAAAGAGAATGGAATATCTAAAGAAAGAAGGTAGGTTTTCAGTAGATAAAATTCAGAAAACTAGATATTTTTTGGGGAGTGAAATAGAGCTGAGCTCACTTATCACCACTTATATTAAAACCAGTCTCCAGTAAAATGAAAAATGTAATATTTATTTAAAAGGAGGCTGCATAAGTTATTCTGTATCTGAGAACTTTTTCTAAACTTGCAGCAAATAAAGTCAGGTCCTATACTTTAAGCTGTAGTTGGTATGATAATTCAAATATTTGCAATACATCAGAAATATTTAAAAAGTCTTTAAAACTATGTTAATGATCTAGCACTCAGAAATATTTAAAGAAGCTGTAATAAAATATCCTCATTTATGAAATAATTCAATGAATGATTCCAATGAAATGAGAAAAATTCATACAAAGGTAATAAATAATTATTTTAAAGACTTCTCAAAATCACAAATATTACTTATAAAAATATTTAACTAAATAAAAGATCAAATATATGAAGTTAATCCATATTTAAAAATACAAATTTAGAATGAGATCACACTGGTCTTTATTTGTAGCAGTGCTGGAGTCAATGGGACTTTAGAGTGGATTCTGAAGGCGTTGCTGTGGGTTAGTCATCAGCCTTTAGAAATGGAAGTGTGAAAACTTCAGTTTTGCCTTCTGACATAGCTTATTTCACTTAGCCTAATAATTATTGGACTTGGGGAAGGGGTAGAGAAAGGGAGGGCAAAAAGGATTAGAGATCCTGAACACTAAGTCATGTAAAGGGAATAATAATTCGATTTTATTAGAAAATATAGAATACATTTATTGAAATGTTTTATGATTGAAATATTATATGATGATATATAATTATTATACATTAATCAAAAATGTTTTAAAAAATAGAAATGTTAACTATTGCAATTTGATTCTTATACTTTATAAGTATATATCAAAATATCACACTGTACCCCATAAATCAACATGATTATAGTATTCATCAGTAAAAAAAGAATATATGTTTATTGACATGAAAATTATAACAATGTATTGTGAAATACAGGTATTATTTTTAAAATATTGTTTGTTAAGGTCTGCTATTAGGGAAATGTGGATGAATATTAGGAAGAAATGACAAGTTCATATTAATATGTTGTATATATAGTATGTATTATATATACACATATTTGATAGTTTTTTAAGTGGTTTTTCATTTACTCTTTCTCGAGATATGCATGCATGAACATGAATGTGTCTTGGATAGAGTACATTTACAAAAATAATTGCAATGTATTAGTAAGAAAAGGAAGAATAACTGAGAGGTTGTTTACGAACAAATGTGCTGCTGTCATTTCCAATGACATTAGCTGGGCACTTGGAAATGGTAGTTTGAGACCTTCCCCTTTGTAATTCGAAACACAGCTGCTGCTCCTCACACATGGATAATTCCAAACTGCGGATTATGTTTTCCTATTTTTCCTTTTCTTCAAAACTTTCCGGAGCCTAGAGAAAACAAAACACTGTGAATTATTATCACATGGAAGAATTACCAAGGGGAAAGGCCATTTTAAAACTTCACTTTTAAAAATAAATAATTTGTTTCCTTCTTCCATCTAAATGCTCAAAATATCTGTGATTTACTGAGGAAAGTTCCAGATTTATTTCCCATGAAATGACAGATACATTTTCCAGATGTGGTGTTTGCGCGGTTGCGTTATTTATCACAGGTGTTGGGCCTTTTCCTCTCTGGTTAGCTCATTATAGAAACAGAAGACAGAAGTGACACAGGCAACTCAGCCTCAACAGAAATGTGCTAGAAGCTTCTAAGGGTTGACATGTAACACTAACGTGGATCATATGGGGTGGATCTTGTTAAAATAGCTTTTTAGGATTGGAGATGATGAAATTTTTGTTTTTCCTTTTATAATTCGGGTAGGGTGTGACAACAGTATAAACAAAATAGGATAAAAAAATCTAGTTGATATTCAGATATTAACTTTATAATTTTAGAGTTTTGATCAACTCTTAGTAGATTTATTAATATTTCTATCATGTGTCTCTATTTTCTCTTTCTTTGTTGAAAGACAAATTTCTGTGGCCTACTTTGAATTTTATTTTGGATAACGTGTTGTTGCTGTTTCCAATAAGGTGCCAACATTAACCACAATAAAACTTCCTGAGTTCATAAAATATTTACTTTATGGAAACTACAGCAACTCCCCGGCACCATTTCTTAATAAAAAAGATTATTTTAAGTAGAGTTCATTCTACGGGGCTAGAAATCAAGCCTGTAATTGATTCCAACTCGATCACCAAATGACACGGTTGTTTCTAACAATAGATCCAGGCGTGGGGAGTAGATAGGTCTTTAAAGGAGACAAACAGTGTAAGTGCAAATCACGCATTTGTTCCTCCTGCTATATTCCTCCGGGACCTGTGGTCTTGTTTCACTGTACTCTATGTAGACATGCACAGATCAAAAAGAAAAACAACACTAAGGTGACAGTTTTATTTAACAAAGTAAAACACCGGCCTAGAAACAAGGGAAAATCACTCCCATCCTGTGCACCTTTTCTCTGTGAGTTTAATACTTCAGTTCCTAGATCATTTCTCTTTGCATTTTTCAAGCTGACTTTTGGCTCTACTGGTAAATATGCATGATAATTTTAAACCACTTTCCCCTCGTGTGTGTGTGTGTGTGTGTGTGTGTGTGTGTGAGAGAGAGAGAGAGAGAGAGAGAGAGAGAGAGAGAGAGAGAGAGAGAGAGAGAGAGATTACTGATGTAAGTTACAGCTTTCACCTTCACCTGGGTTTGGGAGATCTGAACTCACGTCTTTATGCTTGAGTGATAAATGATTTACTCAAATGATTTATTCACAGTCTTATCTCCTTGGCTTCGTAACATGTTTGATTTTGCTTCCACTTTACTATTTATTAGAGAAAGCCCACTACAAATGAACAAACCAATTAAAAATATAGAATGAACATCTTTATTTAATTAATATTTCTAAATATATTAAAATATATTGCTGTAACTGTTAAATAACTTGGTATCTAAAAATTACCACAGCATCTACTAGTGCATTTATTCAATGCTTTTAGAGAGCACTAGATAATTCAGTGTTTCATACAGCTGTTTTTGTTATACGATCAAAATGTTCAAAACACCCAATAATTTATTAAGTAAAATACACCATGAATTGGTTAAGTTTCACTTCATACAATCAGATACCACAGCTGAAAGGAATCTTTATTTGTCCTCTTTAGGGAACTTTATAGACCCTGAAAATTCCTAGATACTTACACAGAATTCTACACTATAAGTCAACACATATGGTAGGTTTTTTTTCTTGTTAAGTAACTTTAAATGCTCTCTACAACTAGACTATTAGCTCTACTATTCTTGCTTGTCCTGAGTGAAAAATGAAACTCTCATTTCCATGACAAATGAAAAATATGTTTATATTGCATTTTTCTTCTTGTTGTGGAAATTATGGCATGCCTTCTTGTTTTCTCTTCTCTCCTCTTTTTGCTCCTCATTTAAGAGATATGAGGAAGTATATATCTATAGAAGGGAACTCTAGGAAATGGAGTAGATATTCATGTATTCACTACAGAACAGTGGAATTCTGGGAAATCATGTTGTAGACCGTAAGAGTTCATTACAACCAAATTTTCTGTCACTTTCTAAAATACTACCTGCATCACAAAGACTGTAGGGTACCAACCTTAGGGTGAGCTCATGTCCTATACTCTACTCTTGTGGGTGTGCTACATTCTTCTGACAGATAAGATACTGTAAGATATCTTTTTTTATGCTTACTATTGTGTTTGTGCGTGCACATACTACATATGTACACACATACACATAAAGTGTCTGTCTTATCACTTATGCGAGAGACCTTTGCTCTGCTTTTTCCCTTTTTTCCTTGAGGAAGTTAAGTTCCAGAAATGAATTGCCTATTGAAGGAGCCTAGCTTGTAGATACTGTATGTACAGGAATGAAGAAACTCCTCTTGCCATAGCCAAAGGTCGGGAGGGAGTCTAGGTTCCACAGCTGCAAAGAGACAAATTGTGCCAACCATGTGAGGAGCTTCAAAATGTCTATAAGCAGTGCTGGGACTTCTGAGTCAGAACTGCGAGATAATGAGTGTTTTCAAACCTACTTTGCGGTGATTTGTTACACAGCACTAGAAAACCAACTGAAGCCTTGACCATGAGTTAGCTTCCTACTAATTCATGTTTAGAATTGATGGATGTAAACTCCAGAGGAGACCTTATTAATAATAGGTTTGCTTAACCAAAGCAATTTTCCCAGTCATTTGAAAATTACAAGGAGTTTCTTGAATCAAGGAAAGCTTCATTGAGATTTTTAAAGAGACATCTTTTATTATTTGATTTATGAATACAGTGATGTATATGCATTTAAATTTTTAGTATATCCAAAAAAGCAGTTAAGTCTCTCATAAAAGTATCTTCAAATTCATATCATGTAGAAAAGTCTTGGTTTGATTGGGAAAAACAAGAGTACTTTCCAGTTTAAAAATACCGTTATTATGGGGAGGAGGGTGAAATAGCTCAGCAGGTATGGGTGCTTGCCACCACACATAAAGATATACCTGCATTAGATTCCTGGAAGTCAAATACTAAAAGGAAATAACTACTTGCTCCCATCATGTTATCCTATGATCTCAACATACATACCATAGCAAAATGTGTAAGCACACACACATTGATACCAACATTTTACGTGATTTCCACCTATAATTATAAAGAGTTTGTTTTCAACTATTCTAAAAGTATGAAAATAAAATATTTATGTAATTTTGTGAACTAATTCATAGAGGTTGAGGAGTCATAGCTTTTAAATTTACAACAACCATGTTCTCACTTGGGTACTGCTGTTTGTACAGCTTTAACTGTGCAATAATCCTAGGCTTCTCTCCATGGCTTTTCACATTGTAGATGCCACAAAGGCACTAAAATCTGTTTGTGAGAACAGGAGTGAGACAGAAATACTCCTGATCTGAGTAGTAGCAAAGCAATTAAATTTCAGGGCAGGGTTTTAATTGAACAATCCTGCTATTTCCCCACTAGTGTCAGAAGTTTCTCTGTTCCCTAAAAGAGTATTCTGTTTATATGAACCTTAGAAAGCCCCTTTTTCCAGCCCTAATCCACCATTCACCATTCTCTTCCCTTGATCTTTGGCATCTATTTTCCCACTTCCTCTCTTCCTGCAATGCTCAGGCGACTCTACAATCTCCTGAAAGTGTTGTGGCAGCCTTGACCCAGTCATCTCTCATTGGTCTCCTCTCTTTACTTCCGGCTGAAAGTTCATTATTTCCTGGCCTCTCCACTTTCTAATGGCCCTTGTTACACTTTGTAAATAAGTGGTGTCTCTAACATAAATCTAGTCATTCCTGTTGCAGTGGGCTGCCTTCCTTTCCATGACAAAGCATTCTTATTCGTGCTATGCAGACTCCTCTGTGATCCACCTGCCTCTGCCTCTCCACAGCCCATTTTCCTGCTGTTCTCTTCACTCTTCAGCTTGTATTCTAGGCATCTCCGTACTTTTCTTGTATGTATCTTACCTTGCTTGGCAAGTTGCACAGTCATTGAAATTAGCCAATGGGCCTTGTGCCTATTAAAAGAAATGGATGACACAGTCTGGAAACAACATTGACCAAAAAAGGACCAGTATAGCCAGTCTAGCAAGTATATTTAAATGCTCTTATGTCCCACACATGTGGTGTTTATTTGCAAAATAATCACTACAGAACTTTCAGGCAAGCAACAAACACAATTGGTCTATATAACCAGTATGAATAAAGCTATATTTTGGGGCTCTATTTTTATCACTATTCCTAAACACCATGTCAACAATCTATTCTTGGAGATATTCATACATTTTTACCACACACACACACACACACACACACACACACACACACACACAGACACACACACACTGACAGTGCCTCTCCTTTCATACCTTAGATCACTGAAGATATAAGAAAAAGAAATCTCTTTTATATTCAAGTGTTTTTCTTCAGGTCTTGGTAAATGATCTTTTAATTAGATATGACATGAATTAAGGATATTTGCACTGAGAGAAAGTCTGTCACAGATCACAAACAAATAGTGTAGGAGGCAGAGTGGACATGCCTGAAAAGCTAAATACCAAAACATGAGAAACGCAGAGCATTTGTGGATTACACAGTCAGCCAAAACAGACGCTTATATGGCAGCTGGTTTTCATTATATACTGCCATCTCTGAAATTTATTTCCAGTTTTTAGCCCCTCCCTCCCCAGGTTAAAAATCTTCTCTGCTGTGCTTGAACACAGCATACTGAATTTTATCATCTGGAAGGGTTAGATTTGACCCTAAGTACTATAGCTAATTTTACAAATTTTAGAACAAGTTGCACTTTCCAAGTTTCTCTATGATTGGATACTTGTTGTTGTTGTTGTGGTATGACCTACTTAGAAGATATCACAGAATCATGATAGATATTTCTCATATCATTTGGGATAGTTTCATTGAGGTAACTTACTATAAACATACTAATATTCATTAAAAAGATTCCTATCTTTAGATATCTGTCATTCAGAGAATAATACTCAATAAAGAGAACACAGTATGTGTGTGTGTGTGTGTGTGTGTGTGTGTGTGTGTGTGTGTAGATGGTGTTTAAAATCATTTGTTCAGGAATAAGGCAATTAAGTCCAAAGTCTGCTTCTGATCCTGATTTTTTTTCTTATGATTTTATCCCATGGTGAGTTTTAAGGTAAAGAATATTCAGATGCATCATGTGCAAAGATACCTTCAAATACAGAATTAAGTCTGAGTTGCTGTTCTAAATCCTTAATTTTATGTGGCACTGTCTCAAAGGCTAGAAAGTTACTGCATCTTCTATCTACACTTGAGAAAACCGAGATCTATGTGACTGGTGTTGATAGATCCAGAGCTTGAACTCAGTACTTCTTATATCACTTTACCTCAAAAACAAAAAACAATAATATTTTCCTGGTAATATTTTACCATCTCATCATTTCAGCCTCTTGCTGGGCTTGGAACTCTAGCAAACAAATGCCCTCACTTAGAATCCTCACAAACTCTGTCCAAAGTTCTGTGACTTTCCTGGGTCTACATAGGATTGATTTGGGACTGTTTTCTGACACAAAAGAGGTTTCCAGTGAATTCAATGTCCCAGGTGTTCTTCAACTGCTTCCTTAAACCACTTAAAGTAGTATTTTATTATCATCATTATAGTGATAACGTGCAGTAGTAGGGAATACAAAGCTGTATTCCTGTATCAAGAATTAATGAGTGTGCTTATAAAGTAATTGGCTTAACCATATATATTGAGATGCTTGATGGAAAGTATCCTCGGTGCTCCTTTTTCCCACTTGTGAGAAGGATGGAATAAAGACTAACAGGCTCTACCACTAGAAATGATGTTGAAATCCTCCACAAGTTCAAGATTCCAGAGGACTGTGTATAATTCTATTAACAAGTCAATTTCAATGTTTCTCTTTTATATATTTTACTGAAGTATGCTATTTCTCCATGGCTAACATTTGGTTTAATTTCTCTTCTTAATTGGTCTCAAGTTGAGTTCATGTTTTTTTTTTTTAATCAGGTCATATGTTATAGTAACTGAAATAACATCCAAATTAACCTTATGCTAACTTCTCCATATTGCTGAGGTACATTTTTAGATCAGCATCATCATGAATGTTGACTAATTTAGTGTAAAACTTGTGGTGACCTAGCTAACATCTTTTAATTATTGATGCATTTACTATTTAAAAGTAGATTTATGGGCAAGATTTTGAAGATAAGAGAGACTTCTCTCAAGTATTCCCTCAGCTAATGTCAGGGAGCTTTGAGGAAATCCCTAAAGATCTCTTGTTCTAGAAGTTATGCTACAATACATTCTGGTTGTACAATCATTGTACTTCAAATACCAAGGAAAATGTCCCATGCATGCTTGAGGATTTAAGCGGTTTCTGTATAAAAGCCACTATTAACCAGACCTGGTAAACTCTGTTTCTTCCTGTGATGTGGGTTTCCCCTCTACGTGTTTTGAATACATTATATTTTCATTAGATAATAAAGAAGCTTCTTTAGCCTATGGAAGGGCAGAATCAGAATATAACCAGTAGGGATTCTGAATAGAGATATATAAAGAGAGTAAGCATAGTCAAAGAGATGTCATGTAGCTGTTGAAGAACATGATGCTGGAATATTATCAGTAGGCCACAGCCTCGTGGTGATACATAGGTTAATAGAAATTGGTTAATTTAAGATATAAGCGTTATTTAATAAGAAGCCTGCATTAATAGGCCAAGCAGTGTTGTAATTAATTTAGTTTCTGTGTGATTATTTGGGTCTGGGTGACCAGGAAACAAACGTGCAGTCTCCGTTTACATTCCTGATTGAAAACTATGACCTGCCTCTACATCTCCATTCCATTGTCTTTTCTAGAGCTGCATTCTACACTCTGCTTTCTAGACTCAGAACAGTCGCCTCATATCCAGTCTTTATTACTGTGCTTTCTTCCTCGGTGATACGCTCATTTTGTATTGTGCTCTACACTCCAAGTGCCTTTCATACCAGATCCCACAGCTACAATTTATCACCTTCCATTCATAATCAGATTTAGGCTTTGGTATCTGGATTTGCCTTCCACCTACAAATGAAATCTACATATTTGTCTACAACTCCATGAAAGGAACTGATTAGATCAGTGTTTACAGAAGCAGAGAATGTGGGGAAACCTCTGGGTGCCCCTCCCATAGTTGCTGTGATTGAGCAGAATTTAGTGGATGAATTTCAATGACATGATATTACAAAGTTTGAAGCACAAAGTAAAAACAACAACATAAGTAGATTTCAAGGAAAAGGTGCCAAATTAAAAGAGAAAGAATTGAAATATATTTTACAGGCTAAAATATAAATACGCATAAAAAATCTTTGAGGGATCTGTATGTTTGTACATTTTTCTTAAAGCCACAGGTTGGAGTGGAAGGTAAAGAACAGGTAAAAAGTGGGATCTTGATGGGACAGTTGAGCAGGAGAGCAAAGACTCCAGGAAGAGAAATATCTCTGGTTCTTGTACCATCGCTCCAAAAAATAATATTGCCTGAGAAACTTGCAAGGAAATTCTGCCAAGATTTATGTAATTATAAAACTGTTCTTTTAGACTTTCTATTGGCTTCTCCAGAGCACGGTGTCTTACAAACTTGATGTCACCTTTGTGCCAATAAAACAAACAAATAAATACAAGCATTTTTCCAAATATAGGAATGTTCATTATTTATGGATAGTGCAGGTATATTTCAGAGAATACTCTGCATATCTCATGAAATACTTGGCAAAGCCCTGATCACTGTATTTCACTTCTCCCCACTGTTGTATTTTTAAAGGTGCATATTTATTTACAGACTCAAAACTTCATATAAATAGCTTACAGAAGAGATTTTAAGTGTTTTCACAAGAAAATGATATTTCTGGTAGAAAGTATATGTAAACTAAATCTATGTAGTAATTCTACGGGGCAGAAAAATGCCAAGGTAATGTTATATAAAACAAATATGTTCAATTTTCTCCTTTTTAAGATTTCCATATTATTATTACTATTCTGAATGTATGCATACAGGTTTGTGCATGGAAAGGGACATGGGTGGAGGTCAAATCTCTTCTTCCACCTTGGGTTCTGAGGACTGAACATAGGTTATCAGAATTTGAGGCAAGGGCTTTTACCTGCTGAGCCACGCTGACAGTCCCAAATAGGTACAATTTTTATTTCTGATTCAAAAAAAAAACAATTTATGTGACTCAAAGCTAAATACAACAGTCTGAGGCAATTTAAATGAAATAAGTAAAAACACATGTCTGTAGGATAGGCTGGGCCCTCCCACATCAATCATCAATCAAGAAAATGCTCGACAGACCTGCCTACTAGCCATCTGATGGTGGCATTATCTCAGACAATGATCTCGTCCAATATAATTCTAGCTTGTGTTATGTTGGCAAAAACTGATCAGAACATGATGGTTTTGAAGCAACATGTGGATAGTGGGAAGCAAATCCTGGTCCTGAAGAGCAGCCATGGCTCTCAACTACTCTGCTGTCTCTCCAGAACTTCTGGTTTTGTGTTTTTGTAAAGGGCCAAAGATCATTCTAAAGATGCCAGACTATGGAGGAGAATGATAAGATTTCAAAACTTAAAAATATGGATGTTTCTAAAGTACATGGTAGAAAAATTCCTCTCAGTACATTAGTTAAGTATTTTTAAATCATTTGCCTATCAAAGTTTTTCTCCAGAACCTTGGGCCAGGTACTTGTACAGAAACAGTGGCTAAAAGTAATTGATTTCCTTAACTTTACCACCGAGGATTTCATTGCAATGTCTCTAGTTTATAGAAATGCAATGAACAATAAAAATGAATTTAAGAGGAAGTAATTATAATACTGTGAAGAAACAAAGGGATTGATTAAAACTGAGAATGGGTAAGATGATCAGAACTTCTGTGAGTAGATGCATTATGATTCATTGCTTTGATCTGATGACCTACACTGCTTTAGGATTGACCGGGCTGGGGTGATAGGGAATGAAAAATTTCAAGTATAAGAAAACTGGGATAGGATGGGCCATGTGCTCTGATGGAGATGCACCAACAGCCTGGAAACTCAGTACATTTATTATGTATAGATGAAGGAGGAGGAAGTGGTTAAGTCATCTCAGAAGTGGATCTCTGTAGTCTCAGGTTGCAGTCATCTGAAGGTGGGAGCTATGATTGATAATTTTTGCACACAATATCAACATCCACACTTGAACCAGGGGAAGCCCTTGCTACCCTAGTTAGGTTGTTCTGGGTGTCATAACAGAGGAAGCTGAGCAAGCCATGGGGGCCAAGAAAGTAAGCAGTATTCCTCCATGACATCTGCATCAGTTCATGCATCCAGGTTCCTGCCTTGACTTCACGCCCTGACTTCCATGGTGGATTACAAGCTGTAAGATAAAATAGATCTTTTTTCACCCAAGTTACTTTTGGTGATGCTGTTTATCACAAAACAGGAGAGTAACTAAGACTCATATATAACTCCAGTTCCAGGGTATCTGACTCCCTCTTCTGACTTCCTCTGCCACAGGCATGCACATAGCATACAAATATACATATACACACATAAAATAAAAAGAAGCCTTAGAAACAATTTTAGAAAAACACAAACATTCCCAATAATTCTTAGAAATGCTTGAATAATCCAGGATGAGACATGTTAGTCATTTAATCCAGTGTTTCTCAAATAAGAACAATGAGGCAATTTGAAAACAGCATGGGGGAATTGTGGATTTTAGTTTAATTTTTTTTTTTTTTTTTTTTACAGTAGACCATGAATGCTGTTTCAGATTAGGAGAGGAAATGGATGGAACCTGAACTGGGTATTCAGAGAGGAAGATATTTTTTGGAGACTACAAAGCTTGATTAAAACAGGGTAACATGAATGGTTATGTCTATCTTATATGATTTTGAGGCTGTCCTTGGTGAAGGATTATATTTTGCAAGATAATTTGTTGGCAGATGTTTCTTTCCCACTTCAGAGTTTCCAAATAATCAACACTGAGGCTTGTATTAATTATCAGTGCTCAGGCTGATTATTAACTAATTCTTACAACTTAATCCATTTTTATTAATCTATGTGCTGCACCAAGACTCTATCCCATTTTGTGTGTCTGACTCATTATGCATCTGGCTGATGACTCCTAGACTCCAACCTTCTCCATCCTCACATTTTTCCCTCTTCAGGCTGCCTCACCCAGTCTCTTCTTATCCAGCAAACAGCCAATCAACCTTTTTATTAACAATGAGAACAATGCCTATTTACAGTATACAAAGATTGGAAAAGAGCTGTGTAATTTGACAGTTATTAAAGTATGTAGGGTTTTGGAGTAGGTGCTATAGAAGCAAGGGACTCCCAAGTTTCTGAGCAACAAATAAACATAGATACATGTTTGCCAAAGTTTAAAGTGGGTAAAAGCAGTCAGCAGAGGAAACAACCAGGCATAGATTAAGGAACTTTTTGTGTGAGATTATATAAAATTTACTCCGATGATGGCAGTGGAAGAGAGTGGGAACATTTTAGACAGGAATATCTAATGTGAGATATGGATGGGCAAACAGAGAAAGAAGTTCACTTTTAACGGCATTCTACAGAATTCCAAGATTCTCATTTATACTTTGGGAGTTATCCCAGAGATGATGGGAAATAAGAGAGAGAGAGAGAGAGAGAGAGAGAGAGAGAGAGAGAGAGAGAGAGAAAGAGAGGGAGAGAGAGAGAGACAGTGAGAGAGAGACATAGAGAGAGATGTGGGGAGGAGGTGGAGAGAGAGATATATATAAGAGGAGCAAGCTGATCTTAATAGAAGTCCCTTGAGTCTACTTTAATCATGACAACACCACTTATATGCTTTGTTTGATAGTTTTTTTAAACTTCCCTATTACTTTCTTATTTTTAAACCACCCTCTGTAATGCTAGTTTGAGTCTTCTGGATTTAAACAGGAAAAAAAAAGTCAGGATAATTTAAGGCTTTTCACCCATCCTCAACTTCTCCAAAGAAATTAGTTGGAAAAATTCCAACTCATCCTACCTCACAGAACTGAAGGAACACTGTAAGGACAATCTTTAAGTTAAAAGGTACACTGTTGTAAGAGGCCGCTAGTTAGTTCCTGACTTCTCAGCCCTGAAATAATCACACAGAAACCATATTATAATACTGTTTGGCCAATAGCTTAAGAGTTTTTCTGGCTAACTCTTATATCCTAAACTAGCCCTTTAATCTGTGTATCACCATGTGGCTATGGCTTACAGGGTAGTTCCGTCCTGAGTGTCTGTCTCTGGCAGGGCTACATGGCTTCTCTCAATTCTGCCTTCTTTCTCCCAGCATTCAGTTTAGCTTTCCCTGCCTAGTTCTACTCTGCCCTATCAGGTCAAGCCAGTTTCTTTATTCATTAACCAACAAAAGCAACATATATATAGAAGGTCCTCCCACATCTGTGCACTGAATATCTGTTTATACCCACGGACAGAGGCTACCCTAAGCCTTAAGCAGAGAGACCACTCCTTCCAGTGAGTGTAAACAACCATGGCTGTACAGGATGCTGATGGTAGAGTGCTGGTGAGGGAGCAGCCATTCACAACATTCCTTTACAAGACATTTACAGCACTCCCTTAAGGGAGAGGGAAAACTGTGGAAGAGTGGCAGAAAGTGTGTGTAAGGTGTAGGGTGGGAAGAGGGGCTATGAAACACCCTCTTCTTAGCAGAGTGGATATGGGAACCACAAACTCAACAGCTGTAAAACCGAGTCACCAGAAGTTGGGCCTTCCTAACACTCAGCTGTGGAGGAGGAAGGGACTATGGATGAAGTACCACATTGTACTGATCTGTTGGTAATCAATTCTGGAAGACTAGGGAATCATATTATAAAATTGTGCACCTACTGGTGTTCTATCAGGCACTGATGATTAGTCCCAAACTAAGGATCTCCCAACTGACCCCAATTAATCTCTGCAGGACATTAAATGAAATCAGAGCTAAAAAAAATATGGGGAAAAGAGATTTATGGACAGTTGTTATAGGGACAGTAGGTAGGTGGAGAGTTTCCAAAACACATCTTAAACATGTATGAAGTGAGAATAACAAAATGTGCAAGTAAAAAATGACCCAGTCTACTCTGGGGAGTTGGAACTCATGAACTTCCCCTTAAGATTGTTTCATTGAGGTCACCTCATTTTAAAGTACCTCATCTGGGAACTGCAACTTTTCTATCCTGAGACCGAGAACCAAGCCCACTTGGGATGTGGTGAAATTCCCAGATCCTCTTCGAATGGTGTCATTTGAGCCTATCTGCCCTTGGTATGACTAGCTCAGGCTTACATCACAGTTGCACTAGTTAGTTGTAAGTTGTTAGCTTTGGGACTGACACAGCCATGATATTTTGAGCTCCTACACTGGAAAATAAAAGCCGCCAGATGAGGAAATGGAAATACAGGAGATAATGTAAACACTGAGTGGGGTGTCATGGAATTGATCTTAGATAAGTGGTTTGATTTTGAATATATAGCTATCTGATAAGATATATATCTAGCAGAATATGAAAGATAACTTCCAAAAAAGGCATGAGTAAAACTAAAGATTTGAATCAGTGACATAGAGATAATAATTGGAACTTTGACAATAAATGTCTTTTTATGAGGAAAAGAGTCATGTAAGGAAGCCTGAGATGAATTGTCACATCATTTATGTGATGGGAAGTTCCATGGATCGCTGTGCACATCATCCAGCCATAAGTCCAGGCTTCTTTGAGTGTAAAGTGTAAATCAGAGAGGTGATTTATGAATCAAATTGCAGGCTGCTGAATTTCACTAGTTCCCCAGTTGTTTGTGTCATGCTGATCCAGTGGACAGTTTGGCCTTTGTGGTCTAATTTCCACGTGGAAATCTGTTCTGTGATACTGACTCATACCCTGTGCTCAGAGTTTGTTTGCTAACCCCTTTGCAGAGGCTCTCTCCGAAATGGAGATGATATATTACTTTCTGACTTTTGGAAAAATAACGATTTCCCATTATTGGATGAAATAATGCCGAATGTTCCCCTTTCCCCTACACATCTGGTGGTTAGTGTTCCATTGTTGGAGCCCCACACAAGCCTCTAGGGGAGTGGGGAATGAGCCCATTTTCCCCGGGAACTACCACTGTCATTACTTGCTCATAACAGTTATTCAAAAATGCCAGCTCAGCAGCAGGCGCATACTTTAGAGACCACAGTGCAGTATGTAATATTCACAACCACAGGAAAATTGGCCTAAATAATTTATTTGAAAAATTCCAGATGGGGGCCAAGGTATAGAAAAATAGCTGCATAATTTATAGGTCCCATTTAAGTCTTCTTCCTGCGAAAGTCAATCCCACCACTTATCCTACTACTCAAGCAGCTGTTTCCTGGCACAGAAGAGGCTGTTAACTCCTAATGAACCTGCCAACCAGATGAACATACAGCCCTCGGTCAGGAAGAACCAAGACAACTCCCACTCCATTTTCCAGATGGATGGTTCCCAGGGCTGAGCATGACTGACCTAAGAGAAACCAGTTGTGGTGACTGGGGAGAATGAAGCATGGCTGGGGAATGATACAGTTGTATAATCCAGTCCAAACTAGCTGCATTGCTCCAGGACTTCTGCTCTGCTATACCCGATTTAATAAGTTATTGTTTCCTTAGACTAGAGCACTACTGATAACTCCTCCTTTTAAAAAAATCATATATCAAGTATTTGAAGTAAAGAATTCAATTATTATATTTCTTTATGTGTATGTATATGGTTCTTTAATAACACACACCTTGAAGTACTCTTTCTTTTTTCTTTTTTTATTGACTTTTATTGAGCTCTACATTTTTCTCTGCTCCCCACCCTGTTTCTCCCCTCCCCTTCATCCCTCTCCCAAGGTCCCCATGCTCCCAATTTACTCAGGAGATCTTGTCTTTTTCTACTACCCATGTAGATTAGATCTATGTATGTCTCTCTTAGGGTTCTCATTGCTGTCTAGGTTCTCTGGGATTGTGATTTGTGGGCTGAAAGACACTCAAGGAAATGTTCAACATCCTTAGTCATCAGAGAAATGCAAATCAAAACAACTGTGAGATTCCATCTTACACCTGTAAGAATGGCCAAGATCAAAAACACTGTTGACAACTTATGCTGGAGAGGTTGTGGGGTAAAGGAAACACTCCTAAATTTCTGGTGGGAATGCAAGCTGGTACAGCCCCTTTGGATGTCAGTGTGGTGATTTCTCAGAAAATTAGGAAACAACCTTCCTCAAGACTCAGTAATACCACTTTTGGGTATATATCCAAAGGATGCTCAATTGTGCCACAAGGACATGTGTTCAGTTATGTTCATAGCAGCATATGTTCATATGTTTGTCATAGCCAGAACCTGGAAACAACCTAAATGCCCTTCAACCAAAGAATGGATAAGGAAAATGTGGTACATTTACACAATGGAGTACTACACAGTAGAAAAAAATAACGACATCTTGAATTTTGCTGGCAAATGGATGGAGCTAGAAAACATCATTTTGAGTGAAGTAACCCAGACCCAGAAAGACAATTATCATATGTACTTACTCATAAGTGGTTTTTAAACATAAAGCAAAGAAAATGAGTCTACAAATCACAATCCCAGAATTACTCCTTCTATCAGTACTCCTTCTTTTCCCTTTCTCCTTCTACATCCTGAATAATCCTTTTGACATATTTCACATTCTTCTTTTATAACAGGTTCCACATGACTGAAAACATGTAACCTTCCTCTGTCTGAGTCTAGCCTTTTATGGTGATTTGAAAGACAATGACCTCCTAGAGGGCCTAGCACTATTAGAAGGCATTACCTTGTTGAAGTAGGTATGGAGGAAGTATATCACTATGGGGTGGTCTTTGAGGTCTCCTTTGCTCAAGCTTTTGTCACAGTGATACATATTCTACTTCCTGTTGTTTGCAAGATGTAGGACTCTTAGCTACTTCTCCAGCACATGTCTATCTGCACACCACCATGTTCTCCATGACAATGGACTGAACCTCTGAATCGTAAGCTGCCATACGAATTAAATGTGTTCTTTTATAAGAGTTGTTATGGTCATGTCATGCCATGCTCATAATAGCCTTTGGATTCTTTATCCAAGGCATTTTCTCCAACTCTTAGTATTTTGTTTATTTATATGTTTATTTTAAAATTCTATGTTTCTCCTAAAAGACAAGTTTTTTTTTCTTTTTGAGTAGAGAACTACTGACATTGTATTTGTTTTATTAGATATATATTTATATCAATCGATGTTTTCTATCTTAAAAACAGAAAAAATTCAAGACAATTTTCATTAAATTAAGATAATATGATTGACTCACCATACAAGACACAGTATGTTTTATTTTTAAACCGTTTTTCTAAAACATAAAAAAGCCAATTAAAGAAATGAGAGGCTATGTATGTTTTTTTAATCCCTTAACATCTAGCTTGGTGTATGTTATCATATGGATTTCTGTCTTATTTTATTCTAATATACTCTTTTTGTTTAATAATGTGAAAAACTAAAATACTGCATATATTTTACCTTAATAATACCCCGAAAAATTTGACTGGTGATTTTTTTTTAAAGGAGCTACATATACCATTTAAATCATGGTATTGTTTATAATAGTCATATTATAGGATCAGTCTAGGTATACAACAATAAATGAATGGATAACAAAAATGTAGCTTTATGTAGAGATAATGGGTGTTTATTCAGCCACAAAGAATGAAATCATGTAATTTATAGGAAAGTTGTTAAAATAATAGATTGATATTGAATAAAATAATCAAGACTCAGAAGGGCAATACTTATTTTCTTATGTGAAATGCTGACACAAGTAAAAGACAAAAATGAAGAGAAAGGGGAGTGTTTTAGGAGAAGAAGTAGATCATAAACAGGAAGGAAAGTCAATAGAGAGGTCAAGGAAGGATGAAAATATCAAAGTGCATTAAATACAAGTTTAACAATGAAATCTTGACCTTAACTTCATTTTATTGTAATTTTACTCAAATGAAACTATTGCTCCATGAAAAAAGTTGTCATCTTGTCTCCCATGTCACATGACAAGTGTTTTTCCATTAGAAAAAATGCCAAACTTTATAAATAAAATGAACATTTTGTATATATTCACTTCATCATACACAAAATACTAAGAAACTACAGACTAAGGAGTTAAGGTTGAGATTTACTGTAATCATTTGTGATAATGTTTGGTTAAGGACATTATGGTCTTTTTCAGTTAGTTTCAGGTCATATGGTATGTGCCACTGAACAAGCCATTTTTTTCTCTGTATTTTTATGTCATTGGTAGAAATATCTTATTAAAAGACATAAATAATGCTATAGTGTTACTGAGAAAACAATGTTGACCTTGGGGATTTGAGGAACCCAGAACGATTTACAGATGTCACCCTGGGTACCAGTAGACTCCTGATTAGGAGCATGGTTCATGGCTCTTGAATATCTAGGTTCATATATGGGTTCAATTTTCACCATTACATTAAAGAAGGTTGTTGTCATCTATATCTTATTTTATTCATCCCCCAAAATGGGAGACCAGTGATCCTGTCTACAACACAGGGGTGTTATGAATACAAAATGAATATAGGGAAAGGGTTTAGATGTTGTTTGACATACAGTTTGTAGATTTTTAAAATCAAGTACACTAAAACACCATTCCATAAACATTATGGAGATGAAACAAAAATGTGTACAAATGTTTTCTAAGTTTTAAGTACCCTAGAAAATATCTCTATTTACCTATTTTATATCTAATATGAAGATAGTTGAGAAGTGAGAATTTCACTAAATTTCCGAGTTTAATAATCAATGACAGTTCAAAATTCACAACAACCGAATTAGTCTGGACTCTTGCAAGTCATCAACTGGTGCAGGAGAATTGTCTGTATTCTGTCAATCATGATTTAAATAAATGCCAATTGGCCATTAGCCAGGATGTATAGGTGGAACAACCAGACAGGAAGTAGAGGCGGAGCAAGGAGAATAAGAGAATTCTGGGAAGCAGGAAGCTCTCTCGGAATTCCTATCCAGACCACCGAAGAAGCAGGATGTGACCTGCCCCACTGAAAAAGGCACTGAGACATGTGGCTAACATAGAGAAGAATAATGGGCTATATAAGCTATAAGAGCTAGTACAAAACTTGAGCTAATGGGCCAATCAGTTTATAACCTAATGCAGACTCTCTGTGTGATGTTTCTCTGGGACTAAACGGCTGGGGGACCAGGCAGGACAGAAACCCCAACAAGCAGCCTGGCCCTCATGTTACAATCAACCCAGCTGAAACTACACAAGGAAGAACAAAAGACACACAGCTGTTACAGGTGGATGTCAGATCACATATCTTCAAAACATGTTATTTGTATTATGTATCTACAAAATCCCTCATACCCATGGACACAGGTAAGTGCCAGTACTCACAGTTCATCTTCTACCATTTACCTGTCCCCGTTTCTCAGTTTTGCTCTCCTTGGGTTTGTTCCAGGTTGGCACTCCAAGCACAGTAAAAGAACTAACTGAGACTTCAATTTTACAAACCATAAAGTTCTAGACTGAGTCTGAAAGAATATAACCTTTCCTGGGCAAACGTCCAATCTGTATTGTTGACCTAACTTGGGTGTGCATGTATTTATTTCTTCTCCACTCAGAGAATATTTCCTCTAATAGTTACCAATTAGTAATTGGCATATGTGGATGAACTACATACCTCTGGAAGTAGAAAGTAGGTCAACCCTACTTTACCTTTGTGGTTTAAAAATACAAGATCAATGCTTTCACAAGGAAACCTCACACTCTGTTATGGAAAATGGGGGAGACAATCACAACACGGAACAGCAGCAGATGTTTCCTTGAGCTTGTATTGTTTGAACACTGTGATATTACCATTGTATGTTAAATACACAAAATGTATTTAAATGACATTTTAACTATATCTTGTTAAAGAAGTAATTCTAGTAGGAAGGATCTTATGCACATTTCAGCACAGTTTTCTCCTTATTTCTGTCACGAGTTTGTCTTATTTTCCTCTCTTCTGCATTTCCCTTTCTATGAGCTCAGAGATTAGTCTCTAGAAATAGTCTGATGGTAATTTTTCCAAAATTCCTTGATTTTAATCAGTTTTCTTCAGCTGTTTCTCTGTCGAGTGGCAGCATGCTGTGATGATATGAGCCCTGGTGTCCACGAGACTGCGTGTGAGCTCTTTCCTCATTATGTCACGACCTCAGAGGAGCTCGATCAAGGAGCTTAATCTCCACAATGGTTTTATTGGATAGAAAATGGAAAATATTCTAGTGATTATATTTAATGAGTTACTATGTGAAAAAATACCTCTCTTATCAAGGCTGTCCCCTAATCTGTGTTCAGTGACAGTTTCCTTCTATTATTTTTGATGTGGATTTCCCCTCTGTATGCTATGAATATGCTTTACTACCATTGGTTAATAGAAGAAGCTGCTTTGGCCTATAGCAGGGCAGAAAATAGTCAGGTTGGAAGAAATATAGAGAGAAAGTATGTCGAGTCAAGGAGACACCATGTAGTTGCTGAAGGAGAAAGATGCCCTGGAACCTTACTGGTAAACCACAAGTCATGTTTAAAATACAAAATAATAGGAATGGGTTAATTCAAGATGTAAGAGTCAGTTAATAAGCCTGAGCTAATAGGCCAAGCAGTGGTATTATTGTTATAGTTTCTATATTATTATTCTGGTCTGAGCAGCCAGGAAATGAACAAGCAGCCTCCGTCTACATATACTATTTCTCTGTGTAGATTTACTTCTCTCCTTATGCTAAATTATCATCTTCCTCTAATTGTGTTGCTGCTTTAAGTCCTAAATTTCTTTGATATCTATCCAGAATGTCTTTATTTTTAGTATATTTCACAAAGAAAAGCCTAAGAACAGACTTACTTATATAAGCACACAAAATGACCAACAGAAACAACTGAAAAAGTGAGCATGAAAAGTCTTGTCTCACCATAAGCTCCCTTTCTGTTCATCAGTGGTGATAAATCTGTTGGGAAAAATGTGTGCTATTGAGTTAATAAACTATAATTATGACCTTGTTTATAATTTAATAAACATGATAGTAATTTAAAGTCTGTGGTGACCAATTACAGAAAAGCAAATGCTAATCAGAATAATCTAGAAAGTAGAGAAATTTGAAAGAAATAGAAGAATGAGAATAAGGCCAGAGATTAATGTGTGCCCTAGCAATGGCAGGATAGTGGTAGTGGGGGAAGTGGTGTAGTAAGAGGCACAGGCCTGCTTTTGGTCCCAGCGGCTGCCCGGCTTCTGCCGCCTGGTGCCTGGCTAGCTTATGCCCAAAATAATTACACAGAAACTGTATTCATTGAAATACTGCCTGGCCCATTATCTCTAGCCCCTTATTGGCTAACGCTCACATATTATTTTAACCCTTCTCCATTAATGTGTATCGCCACTTGAGTTGTGGCTTACTGACCACATGAGTCTAACCAGTGTCCATCTTGGGCCGGAGAAGCATGGCGTCTCCCACATTGCCTTCTGTTCTGTCTACTCTGCCCACCTAAGGGCTACCCTATCAAAAGGCCAAGGAAGTCTCTTTATTTAACCAATGAAAGCAATACACAAATACAGAAGACCCTCCTACATCATTTCCCCTTTTTCTGTTTAAACAAAAAAGGCGTTAACTTTAACATAGTAACATTACATATAACAAAACAGTTATCAAGCAAGAACTGCAATTACCATATTTATATATTTATAATAACTAACGAAAACTATAACTATAACTATCCATTCTTCAACTCCATCAAAGACTCCAGAAGGATATATTACCTAAGTAATCAGGAAGTGCATTGTAAGCAACTTCCAAAACTCTAGAAATGACAGAGACATCTTGCTGTTCATGTAAAAATATAATGTATAATTAGGAAATATAGGTTGTTAATGGATAATCATCTATAATAGTCAAGTTTGTAATCATGTTAGATTTTCTAGATGTGCATATATATATTTCAGATAGGCATTCTTCATATCTTTCAAAGACTCAGAATATGGTATTTAATGTTTTAATAATTTAGGGCTTTTCATGACAATGAGACATGTCTGCTCCTGTGTCTATCAAGCCAACAATCACAATTCCATTTATACATACTCTCATCTTTGGTCTCTGATCATTTATAGAGGTTTGCCAAAATATATTTCCTAATTGAATTTCTGACTTATCCTCCAAATTTGAGCCATCATTTAGAACCTTATGGTCTTGTACTGAAGCTTCTAGAGTTTTTGAGTTCCTGCTGTTACTGGAATGACTGGGCCACTTTTGGTTTGGGGGCCTGCAAGAGGCCCCTCAGGGAGTTTCCTGATGGTATCGGGTTGCCTTGTCTGTCTGTTGTTGATCTGCTTTCATTGGTCCAATGTCTTCCTTTACCACACCTCCTACATATACCTGAAGGCCGAGGTTTGCTATTCTTGCCATTTCCAGATGAAGTGTTATTCCTAGAAATTCCTTGCCTGCAATCCCTTTTTAGGTGTCCTAATTTACCACAATTAAAACATTTAGCAGGTTGATGTCCCCTCATCGCTTTGGAAATCGCTTCTCCTACCCAAGATTCATAATCATAAGGTCTGAAAATTCATGGTATGTTGGATCCACTCATCCATAGGTGCTGATCTAGACCGTAAAGGCCCAATTATCTTTTTGCAGTCTAAGTTTGCATTTTCAAAAGCCAGTGATTCAAGAATTAGTCGTCTGTTACTCCTATGTTCAGAGCCTTAATTAATCTTTGCAAAAAGTCAGTATAGGGTTCTCCCTGTCCCTGCCTAACCCTGGTATATGACTCTACCTTTTTTCTCGGTTCTGGTATCCTATCCCAGGCGTTCAAAGCTGCTTTGTGGCATAGGGACAATACTTCTTCATCATAAAGAGCTTGGACCTGTGGATCAGTATAAGCTCCTAAACCAAGAATTTGATCCTGGGAAACCTCCACACCTTTTTCCCTTCCTTGCTGTTCCATATATTTGGATTTTTCTCTGAAATAAACGCCAACATCAAGGAAGGTCCATCTTCTAACACCGCTAATGCCATTTGGGAGAAATCATGGGATATAGCCTTGACATTAGAAGCCCAAGTTCTTATAATTTTCTTAACAAAGGTAGAGTGCAAGCCATAATTAATGATGGCTCGCTTAATTTCCTTTAGGTCATTCATTCCTACTGGCATCCATCTAGCTTCTTTGGCTCCCTTTGAGCCTTTAGAAGTTGACACTTTGTCAGAATAAATTACAGGGTATGTCACTAAAACCCTGGATAACCCAGTTCTGACAGCTGGTGGTGGCATTGTATCCTGCCCTTGTGTCTTCTCACTCGGTTCATTATCTCCAATAATTTCTTCAATCATTTCAAATCTCTTAATCGCTGTCTCAAATAAGGCCTGAATCTCCTGTCTTGCAAAGGTTTCTAGTGATTTCCCTATGGCATCAATTTTCTGGTTCCCATTCCGCACCTGTGATTCTAAGGTCTTAATGTTTCCTTTCAAAGATAACATCTCCTCCTTGAACTGCCCCCGGATATCATGTAAGTTGCCATCCTGGAGGGAAATTCTGTCTGTTACCTTATCAAAACACTGTGATAACTTCTGAAAGTCAAATTCAAGAGCCTGGACCCTTTCAAGTAAGTTCCTAGTACCCTTAGATAAGGAGTCAATTTTGCCTATCATGGTATTAATCCCATCAATTAATGCCATATACTTCCATAATGACATAATATAGAGAAGAAAACTGAGACCTAATAACCAGTAAACTGAGGTACCTCCAAGGTCATAGAGGCCTCGTTTGATTTCTTCCATAGTGGCAGTAAAAATCGAGGCTAGAGTCCCATTAAAAACAAAACCTGCCATTTTACCTGTTAACCAGCAGATGGCGCTGTTTTTGAGTCATGGCTGGAATCAATGGAAAGGTGTCAGGATAGATCCTGTGGTAAAATCCTCCCTAATACTTGTTAAGAAACTGGGGGGGAATGAGTCTCAAGAAGTTAAATGTAGCGAAATCAATTCCATACACAGAGCAAGAAATCCAAAGTCCGGGTACAGGGAACAGAAACCCAGAAGCTTTCAGTGGCTAGCAAACAGCCCAGCTAGCTCAGTCGGTAGAGCATGAGACTCTTAATCTCAGGGTCATGGGTTTGTGCCCCACGTTGGGCGCCAGATAAGGCCACAAAATAATCCCACACCAGTTTGGATTGAAAGGGGTTATTTATTGGAGGGGGAAAACTTGCAGAACACCATCCTACACCACAGCCCTCTCGTAGCAAACAGGAAACAGAGAGTCTAGCAGTTTGAATGGGATCCGGAAGCAAGAGAGCGAGCAGAGGGCTGCCGCCACTTTTTAAAATGAATGAAACCATGCCCCAGTGGGCTGGTATCTTAAAGGCTATTGGCTGAAGGAGCAGAAGGAGCTCCTGCAGCAAGTGGAGACTGATTTCAGTGGGCAAACTGCATAGTCATATATTTCTCCACTCATGTATCCATCTAGCAATCACAAAACACAAAATATGTCTCAGGAACTATCTTAAATATAAGGGACACTATGGTCGAAAAATATAGGTAAATTTTGCATTTTCCTGAGGGGTGACTGACATTAAATTATTTGAAATTTCTCAGGAGATGTTTGCCTGTATAAGATCATATAAATGCCTTACAATTACAAAACAGGAAAAATGTGTTCTTCATAGGTAGAAATACATGTGACAGATTGCTTACAATCTTGGGGTGCATTTTATAATGTTTGTGTATAGGTTATAGCAGAAACAGCACAGAACAAGAATAGCATGAAAAAAATAAAATAAAAAATAAAAAAAGCCAGGTGGTGGTGGTGGCATAGGCCTTTAATCCCAGCACTTGGGAGGCAGAAGTGGGCAGATCTCTGTGAGTTTGAGATCAGCCTGGTCTACAAGAGCTAGTTCCAGGGCAGGCTCCAAAGTTACAGAGAAACCCTGTCTCAAAAAACCAAAAGATAAAATAAAATAAAATAAAAAAGAATAGCATGAAAAACTAAGCAGTGTGGATCAATAGCTACATTTTTTTAATGAGTAAGTCCTGTTGAGATCCAACTCTATATTATTTACTAATTCTAATATTTTATTCACTGGAATAGAATCATATACTTAGTGCGACATAATAATTTATTGAAAAATATTAGATACTACAAATTATATGAGACAAAATTAATTGCCTATAATGATAGGAACAATCCAAGAGTAGCAAGAGGTATGAATAAGTTAAGTATAGTTATTTAGATGACAAAAGCTATTTGAATCCTCATGAACAGGTAATTCCAGAGTGAATGAGTGGATCTTTTTTGCTCAGTAAATTTTATTTTAAAACTCTAAGTTGTTCAGTAAACAGAATCAATGCCTGGGCATGTGTATATACCTAAATAAAAGAATACAAAGGGACACCTATTCACTCGTTTTTAACAGATAGTTGTACATTTTAGGCATTTATTGTATATAATAAATTATTTTAAAATATGACTTACTCTTAAGTGGCTCTCCACTTTCCACTTTTCTTCAGTTTACTAAGTTCTAAAATGTCCAGATACGCTTCTGTCACGGTCAGAAAGCAAAGGAAGATTCAAATCGATAGAATTCTTTCTAAGTTAGGTTCAGCATACTGTCATTTTCATCACTCCAAAGTCAGTCAGTAATGAGTTACAGTGAGCACTGTTGCTGTTCTCGAAGGTTACACATTCCATACGTCATCTGTCAACTTCCCCTATACTCCCAAATGATACAGGGTATTTGGCCAAGGCTGAGTAGGTATTAAGTCATCACTCTTCCTCTGAACACATAAGCCAACCATGTTTTCAAACATCTTTAAGTTAGTTTGAGATCAATGCATGTAAGGGAAAGACTAATATATGCCAGTTCAGGCATGACTGTAATAAACATGAATGATTGTTTGTGGCATTTGTTCCCCTTCCGTGACAAACAAGGATATTATGCGTTAAATATGTGAAGTCTCAAGGTGAAAGAAGTCTGGATCTCTGGGGTGCTGCATAGGGGAGCTCTCTGGGACAGCTGCCCATCAGCCTTCATTATTGTCAGCCAGAAAGATTTGGCAAAATTGTTACTGCAGCATAATCCCTGATGTAAACAGATTAATTCCTTTGAGGATTAAATCCTTCCAAGAATATGTTCACATTGTGAGTCACTAATTCCACTGCAGATTTTTACTAGACTATGTTAATGAAGCAGTATAGAAAAGGTCTTTCTCCTTCCCTTCTTAAACTGGAGAGTACAGTAATCTGGATGTCAGTTACTGTCCTAGTAGGCCAATTTTGCAACCCTTGATGTGTACTGCATCTGGGAACACCTTAACCCATTGAAGGAAGTCAATTGAAACCATGTCTCAGAAAGGTGGTGATGTTGGAGGTGACTGCTCCTTTCTTCATAGGGAGGGGCTCCTGATTGCTCTCTGAATTTCCTTAGCTCATGCTCAGTGAAGTGCTCTGTGTATCAAAGAATACTGAGGGACAGCCTGAGTTTGCAACTGGGAAACTGCCTGAAATCTTTCATACGGACCAGATACTTGTAAAGGACAGCAGAGAATGTTTATAATATTGAAAAATTATGTGTATGAATGTGTGTGTGTTTGTGTGAAAACTTTTTTTTTTTTACATGCAAACATCTTCTAAAAGGAAAGTAGGATTCCCACAAGTTAAACAAAGGAAGTACAGCTCAGCTACATCTCCAGGCCTTAATTCTTCCCCTCCCCCCACCTTTGAATTTTAAATGAATGACAAGGAGAGCAAGAAAAAGAAAATAGGAGAGGTCAGACACTGCAGGAGAAACCAAGACATGTGATCTATGAGCTGTAGTCAAGTGGAACTTCACGGGAAATCATTTCTCCACAGTGATTTCTGGTGAAATAATCTGACACGAGTGAGAAGAAAACACAAGATGCAAACAAACCTCTTGGGAGTTTATTAGAGAGAAAACGTGTGCACAGGCCTGGGGATGGTGTACAGAGAGAGAGCAAAGATGGCACG
Source organism: Ondatra zibethicus (assembly GCA_004026605.1). NCBI lineage: Eukaryota > Metazoa > Chordata > Mammalia > Rodentia > Cricetidae > Ondatra > Ondatra zibethicus. The sequence continues at coordinate 29,628 of PVIU01002759.1, read as the reverse complement.
CCCAGCTTTTAAAGGCTACCTAGCACATGTGCACAGGAGGAAGACAAGACTATGTCACACGCTGATGACAGGCGACCCACGCCTTGAACATGAGCACAGGGGGTTTGCGTGAGTGTGTCACACGCTGATGACGCAGATGGCGGGCAATCCACACATGTGCACAGGGTTTTAGTTGAGTCGCACATGGGGCTAACCACGAATGCGGACCAAGGGTCCGTCCCCATGAACCCGGAAGTGCAGCCTTATTTGTGGCTGAATAATTACATCTGGTGTAGGCCTTAAGATGCTATTTCAAGTCTAGCTTAATTTAAGTATGCTGCTAAACTTTAGCTGTGTTTGTATGAATGTAAATAATTTTGTAAGACTATATGGTAAAACAGGAAAATGACTATTTTTTGCATAGAAATTTTGCATAGGTAATCCAATACTATACTTTTGTTGGTGTATAGTCTAATTTTTCTTTAATAACCATAAAATATTTTTAAAAGAAATGGGTATAGTTCTGAGTGGCATGAAAAATAGGACTGTGAACATGTGGGCTGTAGTTAGATGGAAGGTATAAGAATTTTAGAACAAGGAAATTCTTTTCTGGGGAAAGCAGAATTTGAAGGAGCTGCGATAGTATTGCTGCAATGCTAGAAAAACCCACCACAGACAGAAGGCTTCTTCCTTGTTTTATGTAAGAAAGCAAAGAAGGACGAAAATGGTTCATGATGAGGAAGTTCCTTCCTAAAGTCAAGGAAGCCCTTGCTAAATTCAAGGAAGTCCTTGCTAAATTCAAGGAAGTTCAATGTTTGCTGCTGTTACAAGAGGTGATTTGGAGTGCATTGGGTATATTTTTGTTAGGAAAGTTAAAAAGAGATTAGGTCATATACTCCAGAGCCAGACAGGAGACTCCAGAGCTGCATTTATCAATCATATAAGCTCTGAAGATACGTGTGCTTTGCTCAAGCAGAGTATATGTCTGGGTGTGTCACATACACTCTGTAGAGCAGTGCAATAATTCACCACTGCCAACATCGTTTGTGCCATTTCCAGTGCTAGATCCACATGCAAGGAAGCTCTGACTCCTTGTGATATTCTTCCTCTGCATTAACCACCAAAAAATATGTCCGGTTTTGAAAATGCTTCAGAACCTTTGTATATGGCATGGAAAAGAAAGCATAAATAAATGGGAAGGAAAACTAGAAGGAGTGAAAGGATGGATGTGATCTAGCTGCCGTTCCATCCAGAGCAAAGGCAAATCACCAGGCAACATATTTTCCCCCCAGAAAAGTCAGCTTGGCCTTGTTTCTGCCCATTGTCTGGAATTTTATGGGCCTTTTGCTTCTTGTCTCTGTCTGACCTTTTATTACTCCTCACTTCTTCCCCAGCCAGGGTTGTTTGAAAGCATTCTAAAGGAAGTGGTAAGATGTCTAGGTGCCATGTGAAAGTATTCTGGAAAATTATCTCAGCAAACTGTAGGATCAAAGACATCCACATTTTTGGTATAAACACTTCCAGGAAAAATCCTACCAGCAAGATCAGAGTCAAAGGGCAGCCGTTTGGCCTTCCATTTATAAAATAAGTCAGAAGGCAGAACAGCATGTAATATACCTTACAATTTTGGGAAACAAGGAAGAAATTACAGAAGCAGATATTAGGAAAGATCTTTCCCTTGATCTAAAAAGTTGCTTCCAGCTAAATTACACTATGTATTACTGCATTGTACTAGTTTACCTTATTGCGATAACCACATGCCTGATGAGAAGCAACTTATATGAGAAAGGAATTATTGAGGCTTATTGTTTGAGGGAACACAGCTCATCATGGCAAAGATGGCATGGCTGCAGGAACAAGAGGCAGTTGGGAAGCAGAAAGTAGGCAGGGAGTGGGGAAAGACTATAGAATCTTAATTCTCACACAGGTGACCTGTTTCTTCCACTTAGACTCCCCCTCAAGGCCTGCTCCCAGTGGAGGACAGAGTGTTCAAGCACAGAAACTTCTGGGGCACATTTTACAATTAAATCACACTGATAAAACCTGAAAATTAACTCAAAATTAACTTCCCACAGTAAACTTAGGAACCGTTCCTGCAAAGAGACAAAGGGATCACATTTACCGGTGTAGAGGCAGTGACAGTTAAACCCCCTTCTTTGGCTGTACTGTAGGTACTATAAAAGACAGAGTAGCATTTGGACACAAGAGCTCTGGGCCTTGAGCTTACCAGGTTTTTTCATTTTGCATGTGCAGGGCATGATTGACATCCCCCAAACACAAAAAGCAGGCGTATCATCAAGTATGTTTCCATAAAGTTCTGGTTGGACTAGAAACAAAATACTTCAGAACTTCCGCATTGGCAGTGACAAGAATGACACTGGCTACAGGGAAACCCTCAGTGTCCACGTCTGTGAAGTACAGATGTTTTGTGACCAAATCATATGTTTTTCCCTTCAGTAATGTACGATTTCAGGGTTTCAACATCTGTCACTGGAATTATTCTCACAATGGGTTTCTTGGCCTCCAAGTTACTCACTGTTGTAGCCAGGTAAATCATTCTAAAACTTAAAACAGCAAGCATTTCCCGCTTAAAGTTCCAGAGCAGCACCTCATGGGGTTGTGGAGTGGAGAATCTGTAGGTTAGAACTCAGAGCATTTCATTTTTCTAACTTTGAGATTTATACATGTTTTATTTCCATCGAACTCACCTCCATCTCAGCTTTGCCATAGTGTCGTGTTGTCAGCTTTTGTCTTTACTGTGGATGTTTCCTGCTCCCATGCCCTTGCTCACACACTCCTCTGTCAGTTGGATTCCACTTTCTTTCCATTTAATTTTCATTAAGTCTCTAAAGACAAGCTCACATTTTTCTTAGGCCTTAAGACCCTTTGATTCTTCTGTCTGTATAACAATAGTTCTTTGCCTTCTGCTATATGACCCTATGCTATAGCATACAAATCTGGCTTACAAATTGCTTGACACGTGGAACAAACTTTTTCTTTTTGAATTTCTCTAATGGTTTAGCAGAGTCTCTAAAATAATTTTTTTTAACATTAGTGCATTATTGAATCAATTTTTCAATATTCTTCTACAGAAATTTGGTGGTTTTGTGAGAGAAAAGGGGACAATCTTCTTATTTTAGAACTTCAAAAACATCAGAGTCATCCAAAGGTATTCATCACTAAGTGGAGTCCTCATGATCACCTTAAAACCTTCTCTTAGCCACTTAGAGTGACCGACTTTCCAAATACTCTTCATTCCCCTTGAACAGACCTGGTCTCTGGTGGATAGTGTTAGGAAATCTCCTTACCACTTACAAGAGTTCTCAGTAAAGATTCTGCCTGATTCTAAGAAAGAGTATTCCCATTGGAAAAGATAAAACAGATTTAATGTTCATAGCCACTTTAGGCTCTACAATAAGCCCTTGCCTCAGAACAAACAAACATATGTGTGGCTTACTATAAAATACTTGACTGAAAAACTATCCAGTAAAAACTGAAATTATTGATACACCGTATATATTGGAATTTTGTTATCCAGAAAGAAAAATGAAATCATAACATCTGCAGAAAATAAATGGAGCTGGAAATCATTCTGCCCAGTGAAATAAGCCAAGGACAAAATGAAGGCATTTAGTGTTCGCTCACATGTGTGGAACCTCAGTTTAAGATTAAATAGAAGTGGGCGTGTGTGGTGTGGGGTGTGTGTGTGTGTGTGTGTGTGTGTGTGTGTGTGTGTGTGTAATGAACACAGGAGGGGCCACAATAAAAGGAAAAGACATCTTAAGTGAAGAGAAAGGGTAACAAAGCCTATAGGTAGGATAAGGAAGCCTAAAACAGGCCTTGGTGGAACAAAGGGGACTAGGAAGACGGGAGAAGGGGGACAGAAGAGATCAGTGGGAAGAAGTCAAACAAGAAGAAAAATATGCATGAAAATCACATAATGAAACTCATTGTTCTTTTTTTAAATGTTAACTTAACGTTTAACTAAGAAAGATAAAGCAACGCTTCTGTTTCTTAAGCAGTTTTTGTTTTCTCACTGTTATTAAAGCACGAGTTTCTCTATCAATTTCACTGGGATCCAAGTAGCTGTGGTGATTGCAGGCAGAGGAATCTCTTATGTGTAGCTAACTTAAACTTCACTTCACTAAGGAAAATGCAGTTGCTATTAAGCCTTTAAGAAATATTCTCAGTGGTTCCAAAACTTTATTATCATCTTTGAAATCTCTGAGGAGCCTGCATACTGATATTTGAGGAAACATTACAGTAGGTTAGTCCTAACTCATTCCCTTTGATTTTTAGAACAGGTTTAGTTGGGGAATTTAATATTTCTTTAGTTTTGTTTTAACATCCCATCATGCTACAGAAAAGACAGTTTTATTTTAAAAATCTTCTGTATTTAAAAATTCCCAATGCCTTTCATTTTAACGACTCAAGTCCAGTGATCCATTCCATTCCCCCATGAAGCCTCATGCTGACATCTGCAGTTGTTTGAAGTTAAAAAGGTCTAAATGCGAGCCTCACAAAATGATTTCCCTTGACTGAGCCTTAAAGCCCAGAGTACCACAGGGGAGTTACAAGACACCAAATGAAAAACTGTAAGACCAGCTGAGGCTGTAGGAGAAAGTGCCAGTGGGGACCAGAGGCAGGGCTCCTCTCAACAGTGAGTCACACACTAGGGAAATTATCCTTACTTTTGTTCATGACCTATCTGGATTTAGATAGCTGACATTTTGTCATTTTATCTATCGATATTTATTTATTAAAGAACAATATATGGTGCAATCCTAGTCTTGGGAGGCGGAGGCTGTTGGATTGCAGAGTTCAAGCTTAATCTGGGCTATATAACAAAAACCACATTTGCCTAATATATGTGGATTATATATTATATAATAAATAAATATACGTATCTTGCTATAACACCCCTGATATTAAAAATTATCGAGTAAAACCTCAAATTATTCTTTTACCCTACTCTTAAACCCCTAATCTTACAACCTGTTCTAATTCAGTGCATAGCTTGATACATTACTGTGTCTGCATATGCTAAATACAAAATGCTTGCATCTCTGTGTTATATTTTATAACCTTGTATATAATCACATTCCATAGGCACCATTTGGCATGATTTCTTCTCAAGATCACAGAGGGAATCATAAATAAAAATATGCCTTTGTTGTCACTCAGCTTTCCTTTAGATTCAGTCTTTGGGCTTAATCTAAATAATAGGTATACATTCTTCTCTGTAATGGAGACCAGAGAATAATTTCAATATCATTCTCTGTTCTTTTTACTTTTTTACTGTATCAATGGAGAAAATGTACTAGCCTTGGAGACAAGGAGAAACTGCAGAGCAGAGATAAAGTCCGATGCTCTAAGAGTTGTTAATGAGAATGGAATGGAGTCCTCTGCTTGATGGTGAAACCCACATCGGTCTCCTCTGTCTCCTTCTCTGCCTTCACCCAGCACTGTTCTCATAGCTGTGCCTTTGTCTCTTGGTCTTCCATCCTCTTCTGAACTGCATCCCCATCCTTCTCTTTCCACCCCTGTCCTTAACTGTTTTATTGCAGAATGTTAACAGTCCTACCTGTTGGGATACTTGATTAAAATGTCATGGCACATGTATACAACTGAATACTGTAAAATTATTCACATTTGTGTCATATATTTTTTATAGAAATGTATATAATACATTGTTAATTTTTTAATTACAGAAAAATCTATATGTGAAAAATTATAAAATAAAAATTATAAAATAATTCTATCATATCCTTGGCATTTTAGAAAATGCAAAACTTCTGTGAGGGTGATGCAATTGTGCTGCTCTGCTTTTCCTTTGATTTGATATTATTTTAAAATCTATCCTCATTCAGTATATATTAAAACTAAGATTCCATTTTTAAGGAAAAAATCCAACAATATCAGCTGCATTTATCAAATGCGTTTATTTTTGACTTTGCTAAATTTTTAGTAGAATAAACAATTTAAAGTGTATACCGAGTTCATTGAAAGAGTCTGCTAAATGGGAATATTAAATTAAAATGAGATATAAAACAAGTAAAGCTGAGGTAATATTTCAGTTACTTAAAACTGTAATGGCGATAAGCACATTAGAGAAGTTCTTTGATCAAGGGCAGTAGGATTCCAAGTTGAAGTGGCATCTATGATCAAAAAATGGCTTGTTCCACTCTCCTTCTTGACTGAAATCTTGACTTCCATGTGGTCTGAGGTCTCAGGCTCAATCAGTGGGCCCAGACAGATGTATGGGCTCTGTAAGCCAACTGTGCTTCATTTGGATGGACAAAAACTAACCAAACAAACAAATGAAACAACAGAAGCACACATATACGCACAGCACATACACACACACACACACACACACACACATCTCATACTCAACTCACACATGTACATAAAGTGCGCACATCACATACACACATACACAAACAGAACACACACACGCAAACTGATTCAAAGCAAAAATAAAATTTAAAAGATGTAAATTACTTTTCATACATCTTCAGTCTTTGCATTCCTACTCTGCTTGGTATTTTCCGTCCTTAAAAACAAAAGACTTAGGTGAATCGGGGGACACTGCCCCGGAATTAAGCATGAACACACTGCCACCTGGTGGTCATTTAGCTCACGCTTCAACTGTCAGTTTACTTGTCCTCAAAACACAGCTTGTCACATGACACTCGTGTCCGACCTCAAAAGTTAGGAGTACAAATCCTACTGATGTGTTAGAGCAGATTGGGGTCTTACAGGCATTTTTATGACCTTCTTAAAAGAAAGGATCATTTGATTAGGGTGTGCGGCTCACTTCTGTCAGTTTGCCGCCAACACTTTTCTGAATGACTTACTGTCTTCAGTTCTTGGAGGCTCTTGGAAGTTTACAAAGCACCTTACTGTATGTGTTTGCTGCATTCTGAGGACATTTCCCAAATGAGAGAAAGCCCGAGCACATAAAACTTTGTCTTACTCTAATAGAGACGGTATTATAAAGATGTCTTCGGCTTAAGTAGCGAAAAAACATCCTCAAACACATGTATTCCTTTATTCCTTTGTTTTTCCAACTTTTGAGAAAAATGTGATAGACTCCAGGTTTCTGTGGGGCATTTTCCAGTGGCGGGTGCTTCCTTGGTGAAACAATCAATGTTGTAATCACTAAAACTTTGCGGTTCTGGAAAAAGCTTCTGATTTACTCCAATATAGGTCTCAATGACCTATTGTCACCAGTACCTTTGAGTTTCATGTTCCAGAGACAACCGCAGCATCAGCACACCTCGTGAGAAGCCCGCTGGTCTGAGCTGCTGACACACCCTCTTGACATTCTGACTTGAGTGCAAGGAACTGTGCTGGCAACATAGCAGACTTTCTAACTGGTTGGATTTTTTGTCTTTTCAATCATGTTTCTCCTCCTTTTATTTCTGTTCATTTTTTCAGCAGTCTCTCACCATCCACCAAGCACAAATCAGTCAAAAACCTCACATTCCTAAAAAGTTAGAAGAAAAAGAAAAAAGAAAGTGTCAAAGTTATTATGTCTTCCTCCCTTCTCTATTTCTTTTTTATTATTTTTTCTTTATTATTATTTATTATTATTTTTTATTATTATTCTTTATTATTTTTTCCTTTCTTCTTCTTCTTCTTCTTCTTCTTCTTCTTCTTCTTCTTCTTCTTCTTCTTCTTCTTCTTCTTCTTCTTCTTCTTCTTCTTCTTCTTCTTCTTCTTCTTTTGGTTTCTTGAGACAGGGTTTCTCTGTGTAGCCCTGACTGTCCTGGAACTAGGTAGTGTAGACCAGGCTGGCCTCGAACTCACAGCCTCTGCCTCCCCAGTGCTGGGTTTAAAGGTGTGTACCACCACCGCCCAGCAATTTCTTTTAAACTATCACTCCACAGTGACATCCTTCTTTTCTGTCTCTCTGTGATTTCGATAATGTGACTGAGACTTAAGAAAGCAGCAGGCTGTATAGAAAAGTATGCCACCAAAAGTGTGGCATCATTTGACGTTGTCAGAGTAGAAAAGCATTTCAAAGAATACATTTACTTGAAAATAGAAGGAAATTGAGGGTTAGAGATTGAGAAGTGTCTAAACTTAAAGGTGGTGGTGCACACCTTTAATCCCAGCACTTGGGAGGCAGAGGCAGGTGAATCTCTGTGAATTTGAAGCCTTCCTGGTCTACAGAGTGTGTTCCAGGACAGCTAGGGCTACACAGAAAAATCCTATCTTGAAAACTGAAAAAAGAAAAAAAAGCCCGAAATGTGTAAACATATGGACTGTGTGGAGAGATCAACGTAAGAAGAAGGACCTCAGACAGCGCTGTCTGCCAGAACTCTGCAAAGTGCTGCTGTCCTTGTTTGCAGTATCTTCCAGAGAACAGCAGAAAGAAAGCTGAAAATAAGAATGAGACGTAAACGATTGTGAGAGGTGACTAAAGGATGAGAGGACCATGCGAATTTAGTACTGGAAAACCAGGAACAGTAGCAGCAATGACATCAAAGTCACCAACAATAAAGCAATGACTATTCTCTATATTATCCTCAGATTTTTATGCTTGATAGTCTAAAAGGTAAAAGTATTTACTATTAAGCGTGTAGTGAGTGTTCACAGCGCAGTCAGTCAGGGCTCAGAAATGCGATGTAAGCAGACAAGCTAAATAGGGGGTCATTTGTGTGTTCTGCGTATTGATACAGGGGCTTTTGAACTGCCTGCTCTGGCTCTGTGTTCTTCTCATGACAGCTTGTTGTTTCCTTGCTGCCAAAGTAATTTTCATTGCCCCGGCAGCATTCAAGAAGGTTTAGAAGAATAACAAAAGGAATATATCAGATCACGTGCTTCCCTCCCTCTGAAAATGATCAATAGTTTCTCATAATGAATGCATTAAAAATGTACATCTTCTTTACCTGGCATTGTGTGCTGGATGCATAGCAGAGCCTACCTCACCTGTTTCTACTTCATTCAAATTCTTTGCTTCAACATAATAAAGCTCCCTTGAAAGCCATCTTGTCTCTTACCTTCATACTTCTGAAAACCCCTGTGGCCCCGTGTGGCCTTCCTTGTTATTTATTCTTCACTTTTATCTAGTTGGCATGGATTTCTTTGTCCAAGTTGTCACCTGGGTAAGGCTTTTTAGGGCAAGGTTTTTCAAATCCTCCTGGAAGACATAATTTCTTCTAGATCTGATCTTGATAGAACTTACTAGGCAAATCTTATTAAATATCCCATAGACAGATTTCTTTTGTTTCATATCATAGTTATTTTTGCTTGTCTTTTAATATTTCTAGAATGCCTCTGTAGCAGGGCCATATGCAATACTGTTTTGTCGTACATGGCATACAGTAATCTAGGAGATGGTGAAGGATAATGCTCTTTCAAAATGGCTTCTGAAACCAGGCTTCTTTGTCATATTTCTGACTTCTGAAATTTAAAGCTCTGTGACCATGCATTAACTGTTTTCAGTCTTATCTTTTGTTAAGTGGAAAGGTAAGTCTTATTATACGCTTCTCCTTTGAGTTAACTAAGAGAACACATACATGAGGCTCGGTGACTTTATTAACTTAATCTTTGTGATAATCCTCATTATCACATTTTATACATTATTGTAAACTGAAGTATAAATAGTTGCCAAAGGTCACACCTACTGAGATATTAGGTTAATAGAGTAAATAACTTTAATCAGAGCAAACGTTGGTGTGATACTAGATTTATATAGAAGACGCTAGAGTTAAATGATTTCATTCCAAAAGCTTTCACAAGGTGAATTGGAGTTGGAGTTTATATAAAGATCAGATAAAAAGTACTTATTTGTAGTTGTTATTAATGGTGATTAGAACGCTGAGCTGCAAGAGAACCCGGGTGTAGAAGAGTTCGGCTAACAGAGAAGGGTGAAAGCCAGACTGAAACACACAAGGGCTAGCTCCAAGCCCTGTAGCTCCATGTCCTATATCTACAGTTGTGATGGTTTCATATAGACTCCAACATGCTTGAGTAGCTCTTTTTCTCTAACTTTGCTGTCTGTAGTACATGTGGCTGTTCTTGATTGTCTTAGTTAGGGTTTCTATTGCTGTGATGAAGCACCATGAACAAAAACAATTTGGGGTAAAGAGTGCATTTTACCTTATAGCTTATTAGTCCATCACTAATGAAGTGAGGACAAGGACACAAGGCAAGGACCTGGAGTCTGGAAATGCAACAGACGCCATTCAGGAATGCTGCTTAAATGCCTGCTCCTAATGACTTGCTCATCTATCTTAAATCATCTAGGACTACCCACTGTGGTATAAGGCCAACCACATCAACCATTAATCAAGGAGATATTCCACAGGCTTATCCATAAAACCATTATGGTGGGGACACTTTCTCAGTTGAGATTCCAGCTTCCTAAAAGACTCCAGACTGTCAAGTTGACATGAAAACTTAGTGTATTTGTTTTCATTATACATATAGTAGTATACAACTGAAAACTGCATTGAGTTACAGTTGAGACTTTGGGAATTTTAATAGTATTGGGTCAATTAACTATAGGGATTTTTGAAGTTGGACTAAGTATATTTGTATTATGAGATAGGACCATGGATGCAAGGCCATTGAATGTAAAATGTTCCCCACAGGTTCATGTGTTCAATTATTTGGTCTTTAGTTGGTAGGACTCTTAATAAGGGAAGTTATGGGAAATTTAAGAGGTTGGTCATTGCTGAAGGAAACTGGCTTCTAGGAAGTGAGCTTACTTAAGGTTTACTCTTTCTACTTCCTGGTTCACCCACACTCTTATGTGGTGAGTGAACTCTTATGTAAGCAGCCTCACACTCTTATGCCCTATCTCTCAGCTACTCACACTGCCAAATCGCTTTGCCCTTAGTGATTGACTATGTCCCTTCAAATCACAAGCCAAAGCAAACATTGCCTCTCTTATTATTATTACCTCTCCGATTATTTCTGACTGGTCACAGCAAGGAGAAAAATAGATAAATCAGCTGTAGTAGAGGTAATTTTATTATTCAGAAAGAAAGCATACAAAGTCAGTTGAGATGAGTTTAATGATGTTTTAGCATTAAGAATTTTAGGAGTAAGCTTCACATAATTCGGATGTCTGAAAGATTGAGTGATTAGTGAAGTTAAAATTTGTCACTAAAATTTGACAATATTTTAAAAGAAAAAACCTGCCATCCAATTAGTACTCTGCATTCCACTGATTTGTTGGTGATTATACAATATCACATGTTTACCCCATCAATGGTTGTGGCTAGAGAAATATGAATTTTTTAAATCTGACTACGCAATCAAAAATATGTTATATTCTGTAAATCTGTTGTCTCATTAGAAGGTCAATGGTATAATCCTATCCTGTTTAAAGATGTTACACTAATTAAAATATATAGTTTATATAGAGTTCTTGTACCCTGTGCTATTAATCAGTGGTAAACCCTAGCTTGCACTTTATTGCTTAAGCTGTTGATGACTTATAACTCTGATAGACTCTATCAGGGATACTTCATGGTTTGAGTCACATTTTATTGCTTGCTCATCTCAAGAGAGTACAGGCGAGTTTCTCTTTGATAATCTTCAGGGATGCAATTAGTTAGGAACTCATGGTGGCTCCCATTCACCTTTGTTCCAATGCTTGATGTATAATCTGGCCAGAGGCCCAAAGGTCTGCTATAAAATGAATTGGCATAACAACATTTGGATCCTTCCAGGGGTAGGTAAGGTTACATTGGAACTCAATTCCACACTTTCTGGAATCTCAAACCCCTTCTCAGATTGGACAGAATTTATACTCTCATGTTCTGGTGTGGGCTTTTCTTTTCTTTTGGAAAAAATTTCTTGGATACAAAAATTCTCCCTTTTTCTCATACGTTTTTCTTAGTTCTATAATGAATTCTCAGGAACCTTGTCCTATTCTATGAATGTCATAAAACAGAGCTGGAGATGAGGAAGAAGGGGGGGGGATACAGGGAAACTGAGAAGAATAAGTAAATATATGAAAGTTAAGTTATTGTAAAGATCAGCGAACAAACAGGAAGAGTAAGCATGGAGACGTTTTATGTATGTTTTGTTTATCTGAGAATTTCATAGCTATCCACATTTGAACATATCCACTCTCCTCTCCAACTCTTCCCAGATTCTTTTCCAACACCTCCTACTCCAAATTTATGTCCTTAAAAATAGGACTTTTTTCATAACCACTGATCCCAATTAATGCTGTCAAATGCTTATGGATGGAGGGCCATGCACTGGAGCATGGGAAATCTCTGAGGGGTCATATACCCTAAAAAGAATCCCTCTCCCAGTAGTCATTTACTACTAGTAGCTCCTCAGGTAGGGATGTGGCCTCTTTGCCCGCACCCCCCCCCCCGAGAAATGCTGGAATGTTGAGTGACTTGCTCTTGTGTAGTAGGTTTTAAGTGGGTTACCACAGCTGTAGTGAGGTCCTAAGTGAAATGGCCATATCATGTCCTGAAGTCAGTGCTTTATAACAATCTTTTCAACCTCTGGCTCTTACAAACTTTTCACCACCTTTCCCATGATATTCTCTAAACCTTGGGTGTGTGGGTGATGTGATATCAATGTCTGTTTAAGGCTGGGTCCTCCACAGTTATTTATTCTTTGTGCGTGCCTGTATTAACCTCTGCCTGCTGCAGGGAAAAGAAGCTTCTGTGAGGAGGGCCGAAAGCTGCATTGATCTGCGGATATAAAGAGAAATATTTAGAATGCACTGTGATACTATGCCCATTTCACAAAACAATGGTAGGAGGTTCTTCCCTTCAGCTTATGACCTCCTGGTTAGATTTTATTTTCAGTTCAACATTGTCTAGAGTCATCTGAAAAGGAAGCCTATCAGGAAGAATTCCTTAGATCCGATTGGTCCGTGGACATGTCTAAAGATATTATCTTGATTCTTAACTGATAAAAGAGGGCTTAGTCCCCCATGGACACTACCTTCCTTAGGAAGGTGGTCTTGGTGGTATAAGAATGATAGTTAAACATGAACTGGTGAGTGAGCCCCAAAGAGTATTGCTCCATGAGTTTTGCTTTAAATTCCTGCTTGAGTTCTTACCTTAATTTCATTCAGGGATGGACACTGACCTAGATATGTAAGTCCAATAAGCCTGTTCCTCCAGAAAGTGCTTTTGAAAAGAGTATTTCATTGCAACATCAGAAAAAAACAGTTCTCCACAGCTGTGACTTTCTGGCTGAGTTTCTAATACCAAGAGTAAATTCCCTCCCAGGATGCAGGACTTAAATCTGATCAGAAAGAGGTTGGTCACCCCTAAAATATACATTCTGCAATCACGATGCCAGTCAGTATTGCAGTTTGCATAGCTCATAGCTAGGCTCTTGGTGACTTTTCTCTCCTAGCAGCCTGCATAACGTCTTTTGGCGCTATGATAGCTAGGTGGCAAGAAGGAAACTTCAAGGTCACTACCAACTTGATTTCTACACGTCCTTTGGCAAAAGTATCTTACCATAAGCTCTGCTGGGAAAACAAAATCAATGGCAAAAGTTTATGTTGTTTTTCAGGGGATCTCTGAGATACCCAAAGGGAAGTATCCTATGGTTGGTGTAGGGAGTTTTCTTTTATAGCCTATGGTTTCTGGGAGCATTATCCCTCTGTGTGGGGTACCTTCACCTAAACCTACTTTTACTATAATATTTAGTAAATTATATATATATACACATATATTTATATCTTTAATAAGTTTCCATATGGATTTTTCAAACACTCTAGAGCTAGTTATCCATCTCCCACTCACTTCTCTTTCTTACTTTTTCATCTTCCTCCCCATCTAAACTTCACTCTCCAATTATCCTTCATTTGTCCCTCCATTCCACATGTGTTCTACCATATCATCCAAACCGATGGCCCCCTTCTAGTCTCTTGGTTTCCACAGGTGCTCCAAGTTAAACACAACAATCGAAATGTTCTAAGCTAAGACCCTCACATGAGAGAGAACATACAGTATTTGTGTTTCTGGGTCTGGATTACCTTACTTAGTACAATTAAATGTTTCAAATAGACAGTTTTACTCAATGACAAATTCAATTAAAGCCTGGTTCTTATAGAGTTCAGGCTTCAGGTAATTAATGTTCGTCTTATGGTTACTCTTTGATTCTCCAATGTTAGTATGAGCATGTCTGTCACAGCTTTTGCTTCTGATCAGCAGTTCCCTTTAAAATAATGTCTAGGGAATGAGGACATCAAGAGAAACTGGACCACAGAATCAACTAAGCAGTTATAGGGGCTCACAGAGACTGAAGCAACAAAGACCCTCCATCTGTCTGAACTAGGTCTTTGCATATATCTTACGGTTGTGTTGCTTGGTGTTCTTGAGGAACTCCAATAATGAGAGTAGAGAGTGTCTCTGACTCTTTTGCTTGCAATTGAGACCCCTTTCCTCCTACTGGGCTGCCACGTTCAGCTGTGATTTGAGGGTATGTGCCCAGTCTTATTGTATGTTTTAAGGCCATGTTCAGTGATATCCTTGGGAGGTCTGCTTTTTTTAAATTTTATTACTGTGTGTGTATGTTTAAAACAGAGAAGGAGTTGATCTAGGAGAGAGGTCGGGTGTGGGGACATGGAGGAGAGGGAGGGGAAACTGATCAGTATGTAATGTATGAGAGAAAAATAAAAGTTAAAAAATAAAATTTCTAACTGTGTTGCTCACACATTAAATTATTATGAAATTTAAATGTTCTTTAATCTATGAACAGAACCTGATATCCTTTCATCAAGCAATAATGTTGGATGAATAGGCAACAAACAGCTAATGCCTTTTTGTTATGTGAAATCAAGATTTGGCTCTATTAATGCTTCTTTGCTGACAAAAGTGCTCCCAGTCTTCCATAGGCTCCAGCAGAAACACGAGCTTGTTATATGAATGTTAATATGCACATTCACCAGGAACAGAGCTAATCATCTTATAAACAAAATATGGGCTACTGGTGCATATACACATTTATCTTGCCAACATTTCTCTATAAACGTTTACTGTTAAAGAGTTTACTGTAGAAATTTAAATGAGGGAAAACTGTTCCTTGAGCTTCCTGGAGTTTCTAAGAGAGAGCTAGAGAAACAAATAACAGATTTTGACAGTTTGCTAGTGAAGATTTCACGTGCACTGTAGTAAGGCAGAGAGAAAGGCAATTGTCTGGTTCACACAAGTCTTACAGCTATCAAAAATAGCAGTGTGATGAAAAAGTTCTTTGACTTGTTAGAAAACATAGTAAGTATTCTTCTTCATAGTGTGGATTAGAATACCAATACTTTTTAAAAAGACTTTTCAATGTCAATGTACATACATTTGTATGTGTTCACATCATGTACATTTAGGTATCCCAGAGACTAGTGATATCATCAGAGGCACTGAAGGTGGAGATACAGATGGAGGTGAACAGTCTACTGTGAGTTCTAGGAACTGAAATTGGGTCCTCAGCAAGAGCTGGTGTAGGAGGGTTTTTTTTTTTTTGTATTGTGTTACTTTTATTGGTGAATAAAGAAACTGTATTGTCCTTTTGTTACGGCAGAAATCAGATAGGCGGAGTAGACAGAACAGAATGCTGGGAAGAAGGTAGTGTGGCAGATGCCATAAAACTCCTGTCTGAGACTGACGCTAGTTAGGAATCTTTCCCCATAAGCCATGACCTCGTGGTGCTATACAGATTATTAAAAATGGGTTAAATCAAGATGTGAGAGTTAGCCAGTAAGAGGCTAAAACTAATGGGCCAGGCAGTAATTTAATTAATACAATTTCCGTGTGGTTATTTCGGGTGTAAGCTAGCCAGGTGGCCAGGAGCTGGGTGGCAGGATGCAGCCCGTGACTCTTACAACAAGAGCAGTGAGTGCTCATAGCAACTGAGCCATTTCTCCAGCTCTATAAATACACTTTCGACAACATATGCCTTACTTTTCTAACAATATGTGATGGTTTGGCAAACATTTTTTAAAGTAGGAATAAATACTTTAAGCTTTGCATGCCAAGGCAAATAGAAGCGATTGTGAATGACTGTCATAACTGTTCTCCAATAAAACATTTTATATATAGGCAGACAACTCTGATGAAGGCCACAGTTAGCCAGTCCTTGATCTAATACCTGAATCTGGAGTCTAGATCACAGATTTGAATATTAGAAAGTATGGGCCAACACTTGAGTGGTTCTGGAAATAGTTTCCAATACTATATCAGAAGATAGCAGATGACATCATGGAAGAAACACATATTAAGAGAGCTACATTGAAGAGAGAGAGTGGGAGCTAGAGATCAAAGACATAGATAGATAATCTTTATCATTTTAAAAATAACACAAAGCCATCCCACTCTCATGAAGGTCCCACAAGAACTAAATTAGTTTCTCTAACTCAAGTATTGATTAAAACCTAATTACCACACACTACTTTCCACCTTTAACAACCTTCACCATCAGTAATTGTAAATACATGGGAACTACATAGATATTTAACATGCTGTGGTAGTTTGAATGTAATTGGTCCATAATCTCATAGGGAAAGGCACTATTAGGAGGTATGGTTTGTTAGTGTGGGTATCATCCTGCTGGAGGAAGATTGTCACTGTGGGGGCAGGCTTTGAGGTTTCCTATTATCAGGATACTGCCCAGTATCTCAGTTGATTTCTTTTTGACTGCAAGATGTGGAACTTTAGTTCTACTATGTTAGTATCACATCTGCCTGCATACTGCCATGTTCCCTGCCATCGTAATAATGGATTGAGCCTCTGAAATTGTAAGTGAGCCCCCTTAATTAAACATTTTAATTTATAAGAGTTGCCGTGGTCATGGTATCTCTTCACATCAATAGAAACTCTAACTAAGATAGTAGAGATGACATGCTTATTCAGCGCTTATTCACTAAAATCCAGATATAATTTCTCCTTTCAAATCTGTTTTCTTATTTAGTTACCAACCAAAGTTAGGAGGCATTGTTATTTAATTACTTTCATTTTGTAAAAGATGTTAAGATACTAGCTAATTTGTGGAACTTAAACATGGTCTCTCAATCCCACATCTGCTTTCTGCTCTGGATGATCTTGAAAAAATCCACTAGAATAAATTTTATCTCTTAAATAAGCATGTACCCAAGTTTTACAATGTTGTAGGTGTTATATAGTATAGTTACCAAGCATGCCTAGATTAGAGTAGCAAGTTAATATATTTTCCCTCCCACCTCTTTACCCCTCCCTTCCGGCTTCTTCTCAGCACACCTCCCTTCCATTCTTCCTAAACATAGACTTGCATATCTCAGAGAGTAACACTAGTTCCTATACAATAACAGACAAGAGTGAATTTGGCTAGGCTGGTGGCCCATTGAGAATCAGGGATACACCTGCCTTTGCCTCTCCAGGGCTAGGATAACAAGTGCACAGCACCATACAAGGCTTGTTGACATAGAATCTAGTGATGAATCCTTGGTCCCAGTGCTTGCAGGGTCAGCGTTTTACTGGTTGAGCTACGTCCACAACTCCTGGTAATCTACAGAGTAGACAAAACAGTTTTGAAAATGAACTGAGGTTAGGATTTACACTTCATGATTTGAAAGCATATTACACACTCACAGTAATTAGAATAGTGTACAAACAACACAAACATACAAATAATCTAATTAGATAGTATAGAAGCACAGTAATCAAGTATCATTGAGACATCTGTCCAGATCACTCAGTAAGATAAGGACAGATGCTTTAACAAAAAGTTTCAGAGACATGTATATACAAAATGCAAAAGAGTGAAATGGGATCACTGCTTTACACCATGCAGAAATAAGTGACTCAAAGTGGATTAATGACAATAAGTTGTAAGATCTAAAATGGTAAGAAACCTAGAAGAAAATGATAAGAGAGAACTGAAACATGTTGAGGTCAGTATGTCACACAGGAAGAAAACATAAATGGAAAATCAGACTTAAAAACTTTCATATGTAAAATTATACAATTAACAAAGCATCAGCGGCAAGATACAGAAAGACAGATAACTTGCAAAGCGCATAAATAAAGGGCTAGTATTGAGATTACATTAAAAACACTCCCTAACTCTACTACAACCACAAAATCAAGAATTCTATGATTAAAGGCAATGGGCTGAAGCAGCTATTTTTCCAGAGAGGGAGGAGAAATAACCATGAACATATGAAGAAATGTTCAACATTACTGATCAGAGAAGTGAAAGTAAGCCACAATGATGTATCATCTGACATCTATAAGATGATTTGAAAAACAAATAAAAAAGTGTTGGTGAGGACATATTGGAACCCTGATCAACTGCTATACAAAGCAGCCTCAAGAATTCCCAAAGATTAAAAATCGAGTGACCCTGTGATCCAGAAATTGAGTACTGATTATATATCCAAATAAACTCTAGGGTGTCATAGAGATATTTCACACTCATGTTCTTGGAACTGTTGTTCATAATAACTGAAGAGTAGAAACCACCAACAGCTGGATAAATGGATATAATGTGTTGCGCAAACAATGGATTATTTATTTGTCTTTTAAATAATTTTGAAATACATTGGGAAAAAATTTCTTAATGCGGCCCCTCAACGAGTGTTTAGTTCCTTGTGAACATGCATTGGGAAATCAACTTCCAGAGTACATTCATTCATGATGTTTCATGTCTTAAGTATCCTTGAGAATGTCTTCAATTTCCTCTCTAAAAAGTAAATGACTCAGTTTTCTCAATTGAATCATGGACTGAGTTTTATCTTTCCTAAACCCACAGAGGAAGCTATTTATATCTCTGCTTCTGTCCAGTGCACTTTGGTACAGATAAGCAATAACATCTATCACCAGATAAAGCAATAATTAACAAAAGCCAAAGTTCAAAATTAAACTTCTAACTGGAAGAAAAATAGGCTTAGTTAGCTATAGATGAATTGCTAAGAAAACATTAAAAGTTTAATTGAGATGAAGTTTTGTTTTGAGCGGGGAGACATTTATAAACTTCACATCCTCTGTTTATTTTCTGCTGATATCACTTACTTGGTCCTTTCTATGTTCTGTTTATCCTATTCTAACCATTTAAAAAGCATCTTTTATTTAACATTCACAACTATCCTTCATGGTCCTTTATCAATTTTACAGGACACATAAGTTTCTTGTTAGAGGCATAAACATGTCTGAGTAGTACACAGAGTGACTTCCTAAGAGTCATTGTTCCTTTCCAGATGAAACATTGTCAGCTGGTCCTTACAGGCAAACCACGTGGAAAGTTAAACTTCACACCTGAAGAAAAGTAAAAGTAGAAGTTTCTGTTTCTCTCCTTCTGTAAGCAGCCCTAGTTTCTCCTGGTTTTTACTTCTGTCAATGTTGATATTGCCTTTAACCAAACAGGCACGTGGGAGATTTTCATTATTTAGTGGCAGGAAATGAACATACCAAGAACTCTGCCTTATAGGCTGAAATGCAAACATCAAAGCACAGAGCAACAGCAGTGTGGGATGCTCTTATTTCTGTGTGGGAATGCTGCACATAGCAGGATGGGGTGGGGCTTCTGCAGCATCTTAGAGGCTGTGCTGCTTCTTTCCCAGTATTTCAGAGAACAGGTGCTAGAATGTGAGACTGTTCTGTAAACCTCTGTGAATAGAAACAGATGACCTCATCAATGGCCTACAAGGTAGCCCGAGGCAGTGGCAGGACATCAATCAATTCTGCCCTTCCATTGCCTGACAGGTGACATCACAAACTGTTTGCCGATGGTAGTCCTGTCTAGTGTGACTTCTCATAGTCAGTACATAAAGTTTGTCTAATGAATAATAAATTCCAAGATGTCTCTGCTTGCAATGGGCCTTCTACATTTCTTCTCAATATTCCTATCCAATTGTGCATATTTTGGAGAATGAACCAGGCTTACACACTTCCTTAGCACACACATATTGCAGTTGACAATATAAAAGAGAGCAGGAAAAGAGGGACAGGAAGAACTAGAAACTCAGGAAACAACATTGGTTTTGGTGCTGGCCATAACTGCAGTCTAACCAAACAAGGGTTCTGAGGTGCGCAGAACATTCTGGTCCTTGAAGCAGCTCTTGCCTTCCAGGCACTTGTTTGTAGTATACTGGCAGGAAGCCATTTTGAGAGGCTTCTATCTCAGTATCTTTCTAGGTCTCAAAGTTCCCTGCATTTCCCTGTGTCTAGGAATTTCTCATCAACTGGTAAAGTTCTTGTGCTGATTAGTGAGATTGGTGATCTGAGAACGTGTAAGGCATGAGATCAAAGATGTTGGGGTTGTCCCATACAGTAGAGATTTGGCTGTAGTCATCTCATTTGCAAACAGAAATATAGCTGGAAACTGAAAAGATGGAACAAGACTTTATAAGCAAATGAATCAAAGCCAAGCAAGAATATCTATATTAATTTCTGAGAAAGCAAATTTTATACTAAAGTTATTGAGAAATACAAAGAAAGTTATAACATAGAGAACCCTCTGACAAGAGAGTATAATAATTGTATACATCATAAATATTTGTTTTTATAATTTCATAGAATAAACATTGCCAGACATAAAGATTAAGATGGGCTCTTATAATGAAATATTATAAAATTAAATCAATGATTTTACACATTTTTATAGCTACATAAGGACTAAAATAAAATAAATGTAAATACCAGCAACAGTAGACTCCTTTCTCTCTTGTGGTTCAATTCAGAAAATTCTATTTTCATGTCTATATGCCAAAACCTAACAAAATTTTCCCTTTTCGCTTGCTTTAGCAAATCAGATCCACAGTAGGCCATGCTGTGGATTCCACCTTTCGTTTCCGCTGCTGAGGAATTGCTAAAGATCCTAGGGTTGAGGAGAAAGAGACCTTGTTCCTCATGCCCAATGTCCCTTTCATCTGGATAGTTTTTATTTAAGTCCTAATATTAACGATAAGATTCTTCTGTCATTAGTCTGTTTTAATGTTAAATACTGTTCTTTGCTTCTCTTAATATGGGGATTCTGAAATCTGCCTTTTAATGTGTTAAATAAATGTTTATTGTCACAGATGTTTGCATTTAAGACTGCTGGAGCATGGTGAGCAAACACTGGGTTTTCTTCATAGCAAAGTGATATACTTCCCCCTCTTCCCACATGAACTTTTTGACACAAGAATATGCTACCGAATTTAAGAGTTCTTTTATTTCTCCTGAAAAGTTATTAAAACATGATTCTGTGCCTTACAAACTGGATAAATCTTGCGGGAAATGAATTTTAACAGAGAACAGGAAGGGAGTGTGAGAATATTAAATGCTACCAAAGGCAAAAATCGGTAACAATGTAGGAAAAGAGCAGAACATTAGACTAATAGATTGATGTCATAGTTTATAAGCAATGATATATTAAAAGAAATATACTCTTTTTGTTGAAGCATTATTCACCTCCTGGGTAACCACTTTGCAAACTGAAACTGATAGGATTCACATGGATAACAGTGTTTCTGGATTTAGTTTAATTATCAGTGCCCCATGATTCTTTAGTTACAAGTTTGCAGCACTTAACCTTGGACCCTTTGATGTAATGGCCATGTTTTGAAAAAGAATTCACTGTCTCTTACAAAGTGTTTACAAGTCTTGTAGATTGAAGATTAACACATAGCAATGTTAATATTAAACAAAGAAGTCTGATCTCTGAAAGTCAAGCAGGGTTCTGATTTTCTGCTGAGACCACCACAAGGAAGGTCTGCACCAAAGTCAAAATAAAGGCATATCTTGAACATAGTAGGGATGTGGTACCAAACCACTACAGGAAAGCAGTTGCAGCAGCAAAGGCTTAACAGTGGGTGTGGGGGTTGTCTTAGTGTATATATGTACTTGGATAAAAATACCTCACTGATTGTCATAGTTAGGGTTACTATTTTTATGATGAAATGCCAAGGCCAAAAACAATTTGGGAGGAGCAGGTTTATTTGGCTTATATATCCTAAACCATAGCCCGTCAAGGGAAGGCAAAGCAGGAACTCAAACCATGCCGGCACTTGGAAGCTGGAGCTAATGCTGAGGCCATTGTGGTGAGCTGCTTACTGGCTTTTTAAGCTTGCTTTCTTGTAGAACTCAGGACCATCAGCCCAGGGGTGTCCTTACCTACAGTGTGATTGGCCTTGTCCCATCAATAACTAATTGAGAAAATGTCCTACAAGTTTGCTGTATACAGTCTGATCTCAATTGAAGTTCCCTCCTCTCAGATGACTTTAGCTTGAATCAAGCTGAAATAAACTAGCCAGGACAATTGATAAAATGCTAATAGGTTATCAAAGCCTTGAGAAAATCATAAGCTTTTACTTGCCTTAATGTTAATGGCTACTAATCAGTGATGCTTGCTGAAGGTTGGGGTGTCTGTGGCAAAAGTTTAAGATAAGAGAACAGTAAATGTTGCTAAGTAGACTAATTCCCTTTTTCATGAAAGACTTTTCTTCTGCACACCATAGTGTTTGGTAGTATTTTACTTTTTTCACAGTAGAATTTTCAAAATTGGAGCCAATGTCATCACGTATTAATACAACTTTGGTAACAAAGGTTATAATATTATAAATCTATTATAAATATTTTTCTTGCATCAATAACATTAACAGCACCTTTACTGGTAGGAGAGTTTACCTAAAACCAACCAACCAAACAAATAAGCAGTATATTTCTCCACCAACAGAAAGCATCATGAGTTCAAGTTTTACCATGCATTTTAACAATTGAGTCATATCCCCTTACTTGTTTTTTTTTTTACTATGGTTTTTATGCCATTTCTAGCATATTTGCAAATTTATCCATTGAAATCTTGAATAGTCAAAATCATTTGGGATCAACTTTTTCTAAACTTTTGTTAATTTTCATGTTTGACTTTGTCCCAGTAATCATTAATATTCTTAGTAGCATTTAGAAGAGTGAAATTTTCAAGTTCTCAATTTCTTTTGTCTACATCTGTCAGAGGAATCACTGAGTGTGGAATCTAGCCTTATCAAAAGTGTTTATTAAATAATATGACTTGAAAATTAAAATTATTCCTTGGTCCGTGGGCTGAAGAATGACAGTTATTATCAGCAGGCATGAAAAAGCATTGAGCATATTTACCATTGTCAGCATCTTGGGTGACCAGGTATATTGTGAATTACAGTAATATTTATATAAGGATCATTTGCTTATCAGTTGATTTAAAGTCAGTGAACCACACTATACATAGATGTGCAGTTATCAAAGTATTATTATTTCATTTAGGGCATACTTGGATGCCTAGGGATATTCAGAATGTTAAACTGGCATTGATTTCTACTTAAAGACAGCTACACTAGCCCTTGACAAGAGACTTAGCTTTTCTTTTTTTTCCAAGCATCAGTCTTTACTCTCTGGCCATTAATGTTGTGGGCAATTTCTTAATGTAATAGTAAGTTACTCATCTGCCCTGAAAAATCTATTATCTAGTGGAGCCATCTTCCTCCATTAATTTGAGTAGATCTTCTGAATAATTTACTGCAACGTCTACATGACCAGTTGCTGGTGTAATCATGAGCTTTTATGTGTTGAAATGGCTTTCTTTCTTAAACCCTATAAAATAGCTAGATTCCAATTTTTCTTCTATAGTTTATGTACTACTCCCAGGCTTCATAGAAGTAAAAAGAACAGAATCTGTTCTAAATTAAGGTTAAGATTAAGGGAATGTTGTGGCTAATTTACCTATCCATACCACTACTGCTTTCTCTACTTGAGCATGAAGGTTGCTTTTATTCCTAATGTTCACGTTCATAGGAATTTTAATTTTCCTTGAGAGTTTCTCCTTGCAGTAATGATTTAATGTGAAAGCTAAATTCACATTTAATGTGACTCTTTCTCTTAGCAGAACCCTTATGAGTCATTGTAACATATTGATATAGAGAGGCTCAGCCACAGCATGCACAATTACCATGTTCACTGTGCGTGACACAGAAGTAATTACAGCAATAATGTAAAGCTTCCTGATCACAGATCACCACAGTGGGTGTCATGATTAGAAAAGCTTCATATAGTGAAGTAATGAGATTTACAGATAAAAAATCAAATTCACATTGTAAGAAAAAAAGAGCAGGGCTGGAAGACTTACTTGAGACGGGATTACCACAGACCTTCAGGTTGTAAATGTACAGTATCTGCAAAGCTGAGTAAATTAAAGGAAACAAGAAAGAAATGCCCATACTTCATGATACACATAATTGAAAGTGTAGATCAAGGTAAAGACAGTAAAGAGTCAATGTTTCTGGGGGCAGACACTAGTGATTGACAGGTTGCAGAGAGGAGGCAAGGAGTAGGTGAAGGAAGATGAGATAGTGAGAATCTTGCAACCTGGTTGACTGACAGTCAGAATGCTTCTTTATTTATATAGAATTCAGTAATCAGGGATAGATTCATGTTGTTACAAAATTCAGATCATGTCATTTTTTTTCTGGACACATGTTTAACTTTTTTCTTGAACATCTGGGATTATATATTTAGTCATCAATGATGAATTGTGACAGAACAGAGTTATCTTATACAATCATTTCCCCTTAAGTTTAGTCATCATTGATAAACAGCGTTATATCTTATAATCATTTTTACTCACTAACCTCAGTCCAATTTTTAAGAGTCTAGAGTTATATGATAGCTTGTTCTCTGGCTGGCAGTTCTTGTGGTTTAGACAGAAAGAAAATCTCCAAGCCATCCAGGGCAAATTGCCATGCCCCAAGCAGTGTATTATTAACTCTTAATGGTTAAAGTGCCCAAGTAGAGTCCTCAGGCCAATTGCTGCAGTAGTTATTTAGCTTCAGGTATAATATAATGTTTTACATTGTATATCTTTATATAATTTGTTGATATCTGTAATCCTACCACTCTTTTGCTTCTTGGTCATATTACAGCACAATGGCTCTCTATGAGCTAATTTTCGAAGAAAGGGAGGACCTGACACGTCACTCTTCTTTTTTTGTCTTTCTATACTGTTCTTTGCCCACCAATATAAGTCTCTATGTAGGGCAGAGGTAATTTCAGCTAATCTAACTTTGTTGCTGTGTATGCCATGTAATCGCCTGAGTATATAGTGGGAAAAGGTTTGCAATCTGATCTGTGACCAACTTCTCTAGCCCACCGAACAGTGCTGACCTTTTAAAGTTTACTTTGTATTAATTATCTTGTTCCTGAGTAAGTGTAGGGGAAGATGTTTTTAAGAATATCTCAGAGCCTAATTAAGAGGTCTCCGGTTTCTTTGTGTATGTCACAACTTCCAAGGCATAAGACTTCCAAGTAGTTAAAGATATCTCCCTAAAAGCAGGAGGAGTATGCTCAGGATTTCCCCAGGGAAGCTTAGAAGCAGTTCTTCTGGGAGAAGGCATCCATGACTTAAGAAATTTCCTATCAGTCCAATATACCCAAGTTGTATAAATGTTAAAAGCCCTCCAACCATGCTTCACGTGGAGATCAAAAACAAAAGTTGCACGACGGCCATCATGTGACTCAGCTTCACAGGATCTTTGCCAAGCAGTTGTACTGGGTTCAGAACTTTTGCTGTTCCCATCAGATATGGCTATGCAACGGTTATAGGATTTATAACAATCCTATCAACCGTACAAATAGAGGGGAAAGTTTAAATAACTGAACCCAAAGACGGTAATGTGGGTTAGGAGGTCTTCATATTTCTTGTAACTGCTGTCAGAATATTCTCATATCTACTAGAAGTTCCAAAAGAGAATTAGGAAATGAGAATACCATCTACCTGGATCTAATAATCATAATCAATAATAAAGGCTTGCTCAGTCATTCAAAAGCAAAATTGAGAGTTTCTTCTGGACCAGTGGTAGTGGTACATGCCTTTAATCCCAGATCTTGAGAGGAAGAGGCAGGTGGATCTCCAAGTTCGAGTCCAACCTGGTCAACAAAGTGAGTTCCAGGATAGTCGGGGCTACTCAGAGAAACACTGTCCCAAAAAATCAGCTAACAAACCTAGCAACCAACCAAGCAAAAAGAGTTTCTTCTGTTTGATAGAAAGTATCTTTGAACATCATAGATAATTTAAAATTCCTCCTTTTGTTCTTTGACTACTTTCTATAATGGCTTGTAGTTAAAGGAGTCAGTCTCCAGGAAGACAGTCATTTGTAGCATCAGACTTCTCCGCACACACATTCAGGCTGGGGTGGGCAGAAATGGCTGAAAATAGATTAGAAAATATCAGGGTATGAAGGAAGAACTAAGGAAGTTCCCCAGAATTGAACCAGAAGGGTCAGTGAGGCTACAAAGCTGAGGAGACAGAATTAGATCTTGTGTATCAGAAAGGCTTTGTAGGGATGGGTACAGAGAAGACGTGTGAACAAACAGAGAATCTCTCACAAATGTCCTACTAGAGATGCTTCCAGTTGCTCATGAGTCTACACAGAGTAGAAGCAGGAATCTCCTACTCCATCTTCCTTATCCTCTCTTGGTCCTAACTCTAACTTAGCCTTTGGATACAAGTATAGCAAACAAGTGAAAATGGAGTGATGGAGAAAATTAAGTGCAACTTATCAGTTACTGGTAAATTCATTTTTTGAGTCTGAGAATCAAGTGAGAATTTTTTTTTATCTAATTTATCTAAAGAAAATTAAGGGATTATATTTAGAAGTTTTCCAATTTAAGTGCCAAGGTCAGGAAGTTTGAGATTCAAGGTCTCAGGTTGTCTTATCCCAGTATTCCAGGGAAAGCTCAGGGAAATGAAATGCATTATTAACAGTAACTCAGTTGTGATTGAGCCACGACATGAGCAAAGGTCTCTGTATTGCTAGTTTTTGCTCTTTACCCTCCACCGCACTGCACAGGTAGTTATAGGTATGAACGCGCCACACTCCCTTAGTCAGGAGGCAGATGCCACCGACAGTTGAGTTTGCATTTTCAGATTCCACTTCAGTAACGAGAAATGCTGAAGTAGTCAAATTTTATCACTACCCTGTTTCCTAATAATATTTAACTTTTATTTGAAAATATCTAGGAGATAAAAAACATGCTAGCTGGCAAACCAACTCCCTCTACCCCCAGCTGTTAACTTCAGAACACATCTGAAGTCCTTCTCTGGCATATGCTTCAGGAGGGTAGCAGCAGCCAGCTTGTGACCAGTCACATTTGTAGCTCTCATCTTCCCCCTGGTGGTACCAGTGCCACCACCGATTATTTTTTTACAGTCAACTTTTGAGAACTTTGGGGATAATTTGGTATCTGAAAATTTACACATGTCGATGAGCCTTAAACCCTTCAGAGAATCACAGTCTTCCTTCTCAAAAGAGCATCTGCTGTTGGAAACATCTCCCTGAGACCTGCTTGCATGAGACTATCGTCTTCTGCTTCCAAGCATGGAGGTGAAGAACTTTGAAGCTTGGGATTATGTTGTGTTTGCAGGCCTCTTCGTCATTTCTTCTGGAATTGGTGTGTTTTTTGCCATAAAGGAGAGAAAAAAAGCAACATCTCGGGAATTCTTGGTTGGAGGGAGACAAATGAGCTTTGGCCCAGTAGCTTTGTCTCTGACAGCCAGCTTCATGTCAGCTGTCACTGTCCTGGGGACTCCTGCTGAAGTCTACCGCTTTGGCGCATCCTTCCTCCTTTTCATCATTTCATACGCATTTGTGGTCCTCTTCACATCTGAACTTTTTCTTCCCGTGTTCTATAGATCTGGCATCACAAGCACCTATGAGGTAAGAGACCATTTCATCGCCCTCCAG
The DNA here is from genome assembly GCA_004026605.1 of Ondatra zibethicus. NCBI lineage: Eukaryota > Metazoa > Chordata > Mammalia > Rodentia > Cricetidae > Ondatra > Ondatra zibethicus. Next base: position 1,985 of record PVIU01002759.1, on the reverse strand, counting down.
TACCTACGGAGATGCCACTTCCACTCGAAAGGTCTTTCTTTTCCTTAACTTTTTGTTGTTTCATTAATGCATATCATCTTGACATCAATAATGGGATATTTTCAAGGCAACTCCACATTGCTAAAAAAAAGTATGTACTATGGGTGGGGGTACTGTGTTTTGACACTCTGTAGAAGGCAGCTAATAATGTTACTCTTACTGGTTATTTCCATGATTTAATGAGGACAAATATTTAAAATATGTTCTGGAAAAGTGAGAAATATTTATAATACTTATATTTAGTTAGTGAGATAATGGAGAGACATTATCTTTATTATCATTAGCTTGTTCTGAAAGGCAAATAGAAAATGCTATTAGCATTATAATTTGTCAGCTGAGAAAACTGAGATCTAGATGGGTAAGTTAGGTATTTTTTAATACTAGACAAAAGTCTACTGAGAAGTTAACTTGTATATGTTCTTTTTTATGGGCTATCTATCAAACAGTAGATCTCTAATGGTAATTATTACTGCACTTCAGTTTTAAGAATCTATTAGAAATATTTTGGAAAAGTGAGAAATATTTTTATAGGAAGGACTTCCTTAATGATAAAAATATGTAAAGAATTATAATGAGTGGGAAATAAGACTATGGAATTTTGGTTTTGAAGCAATATTGGCTCAAGAAAATCACCATATTCAAAATTGAATTTTCATACCCAGTATTTAAGATTAATAAAAACCAGTTTGGGGTGAAAAAACAACAACCACAACATAGAATTTCATTATCAATGAAAACTCTGAAAGTTGCAACAGAAGACTTATAAAAAACTTATTTAAAAAAATCAGTGAGATAAATTATCGTAAAGAGTTTCTTTAGCCTTCCTAAGCCATTTTGGCAAATGGATACTTTAAAGAAGGTCTTAAGACATACAGAGAGGCTACCATATACCAAATGTTCAACATTAATTATCCTGATGCTGAGAAATAAATCATAGTTGGACAATTCAACAGGCACAGTATGAGTCACAAATTCAAGAGAGAATAGCTAAATTTATGATTAGCTCTAAAACTGTGCACAAATGCCATTAAATACTAATATGTATTTGTAAATGCATTTTTCCATCCATATGTGAACATTTGGCTAAAGAAGATGTAGCTGGGATTTTCTAGTTTTGTTCTAGAAATATTTTGACATTCTCAACTCTTATGTCCATATTTCTTCTTGGAACATGTGTTATGGTCAGCCATTCATTCCAGAAATACTCATAAAGCATTTACTCATCTTGCGTACATCTTCAGGCTTTGAGGACATGCATTAAACAAACTGCCTGCCCTTGTGGGGCCAATTTCATGTAAAGGAAACAAACAATAAATACATAAAACATTTATAACACAGGATTGTATGTAGAGTATTTAGTGTGAGCTAAGTACTATTGGAAGTATTTTACCTGTATTAATACATCCAGTCTTTGTTGGCACAAAAATCACAGCACTCACCTCAGGGAATAAGAGATAACTTGTTTTGGAGCCAAATTTGAGTATATGCGGCCATAGAAACACAGAGTTAGATTACCAAAGGTTCTGTGTTTATTTTAAAACGGTTGAACAGTATCCTCACATGGAGCAACCTGTCTTCTCCAATCCTTGTAACTTGTAACTAATTTTGGTAAAGTGATGAGATATTACGAAGGCAATTAAACAAACTGCAAATGGCTCAAAGCCATTCCACTAAAATCAGGAACAAGGCAAGGCTGTCCACTGTCACCATACCTCTTTAATATAGTGCTTGAAGTCTTAGCAATAGCTATAAGACAGAATAAGGAAATCATGGGGATTCGAATTGGAAAGGAAGAAGTCAAACTTTCGTTATTTGCAGATGATATGATAGTGTACATAAGTGACCCCAAGAACTCTACCAAAGAACTTCTACAGCTGATAAATACCTTCAGTGAAGTGGCAGGATACAAAATCAACTCAAAAAAATCAGTAGCCCTCCTATACACA